>KE525352.1:172911-186890 GCA_000441895.2 Anopheles sinensis | reverse complement strand
GTAGCACACACATANCTCTGGCGAAACGGGCCAACCAAAAACAATTCCTTTCCACTCTCGATCGATCTCAGTTGGGTGAGGTCGGCTCAAAGTTATCCAACTCGGCTAGCTCGAGTTGCTGCTTTCTTTCTATGTTTCGCTCAGCCGGCTCACACAGACCCTCGGGGTGACACCGGAAAGGCTACACTCACGAAAGGAAACGTACGTACGAGCGCTCTTCAGAAATGAGCCATTTCGTTTCGTCACCGACGAGCGGCTCGGTTGCATTATTTATTTTCGCTTTTCATCCTAGCCGTGCGACCGAGCGTTTGGGGCCTCGCATGTGGAGCTTTTATTATGCTCCATCCATTTATTGCGGGCTCACGGTCGGTTCCTTCGAAAGTCCCGGAACCCTTCCGTGTCCCCTTCCTCCCCTGGTTGTGGTGAATGTGGAAAGTTTTGTCTCCGGTTTGGCCCCGCGTGGGCGGGAAAATATGGGAGGCGGGCGAAATTGTTGCCATTTGTCGGGTCTCCTGAGCTTCGTTTTGCTAGCAGTTGCTCATTTCGCTCACTAATCTAAATTCATCGTCGTCCGGTGTGTTTTGATGCTAGTTTTTGTTGCTGGTATTGTTTTGTTTGGGTCTCTAGTGTACAAAAAAATGGAAGAGACACACCCGAAGCCAGATCGAGTGTGGAAGTGAGCGGAAAACCTACATTAGCACATAATTACCGACTTAAACTGTACTTACGGGACAAATTAATCATTGGATTGTCGGAGGCTCTTTCTTGTCTTGCTTTTCCATGCCAAACCCCAAGCGGTACTCCTCTAGACGATCGAACATCTATTCTTATCCGCTGCGATAGTACCGGAAGGATTGAAGTGACTCCCAAATCCATCGCTTATTCTGACTTTGCCGATTTGCTGCTATTTATTGCTTGATACTGAGCCATTTTTCGCTCTAAGATTGGGGTTAACGTCAATCGAGAAAATGGTGTGGTCATCGTCGACCCAATCTGGTTTGACTGCGAAAATACGGTGCTATAAATTGCTTATTTATATCAATGAGTAGCGAGTTGGAGAGATGGAAGACCCGGTGTATTCTTTGAGTGAATTCCTTATCCTTTTGTATACGAAAGGATGTTGAATTGATTGATGAAATAATATTTGAATTGGTTTTGTTGAACTGTACACTAAAACTATTATTCTATGAAATCGAATGAAGTTTATCTTGATGCAAATATAATATATGATGAGAGTAAAACTACAGGTTTGATATGTAAATTCATATTAAAACCTCTGCTTATGCAATGTTTTTCGAAGTTACATTGATTTGTTTTATTCTTCTTAAACAAACAACATTCTCTTCAACCCAAAGGTCAATGTTGATCAAATTATGGCAGTTGAAACTTTAATAATTGACGCGTTCGTGCAATAACTATACGTCTTAATTCAGTTATCACTTAAAGCCCTGCTCAAACAAACTACGATGGCGGAAGATTTGGAGAAATCTCGGAATCTAATTTCCGGCCTTGTCTGAAAGTCAATCGGTCCGTGCAGTCCCTGGGACGATAACATTCATCCGTCCGATGCGTCAGACCTGTCACTTATCATAATTAAATCTTTCCCTTCAAACTTCAATCGAATCTCCTGTCGTAAGCGCCCAGGACCTGCACAGGGAGTTCCTTTGAGATTCACCGCAGGCAAATCGGGCAGTGGTTGTCTTGATAGGTTCATCTAATTATTTATCTACGGTATCGGTTTTGTTTGTTTTCCATTGTTCGCTGGCTTACTGGAGATAAACCAGACAAGGAACGCGCAGTCCGACGCAAAGTTTTTCCCCATTTCTGGGGCGCGTCTGTTATTTCACTTCCGCAGGGGTGATCCGTTCGAACAGCAGCACCGCAGTGCTATTCCCATTCGAATGGGTGGGTAATGTCAATAAAACCGACAGTATAACATATCTTATCAATTTTATTGTGCACCAAACCAGGGGACCGGATGAGGATTCGAGCCGAGTTACGCTTGTGGCTTAAGCAAGGGGGGCGAGGATTAAATGCGGGGCGGGTGTGTCGGTTTCCATAGACCTCGACCCTGCTGGGACGCCGCGGCAGACATGACAGAGTAATCGAGTTCGACAACCGAAAGACGGCTGCAGTCGATTTCAATTTTACGCCGTCAACCCATTCGTGACCTTCCCGACTTTCCCGAGACGCGGGAATGGAAGTGGCGAGTGAGCAGGGAGAAGATTCGCGGCCACTAGGGAACTCCTTCGAGCTCAGACCAACCCTGTGTTCGCATTGGAGCAAGACAGTTCGTTTCGTTTACCGTATTCGATGTGAAGAAAAATGAAAACCCTCGTTCGTCGCATGCTAGTTAGGAACCGGTCGGCAAAGGGCAAGGGATTTCTTGTTTGCCCACCCTACTTAGTGGGACGGTATCACCCAGGACGACAGCAAAGCTCAACCGAACGACATGAGCGTAACCGATTGGAAATGGTTTTCAGTTTCCAGTTTACGCCACCACTGCTTTATTTTAACCCATTTTCCCCGAGAAGGCGTTGGTAAAGGAAAAAGAACCCAGACTAAAAAGACCGAACCAAGATGGATGGAGACGCCCGTCCAATTGACAAACCCAAATAATTTCCCGTGAGCTTTGTAGCGAGCAGCGAGCAAAACCGTTGGATCAATCGAGCCTTCCCGGGCAGACGAGGATAGAGTCGACGGCGGAACGAAGTGGGTAGATGATTTCGTTTTTTACACTGTGACGATTACCAATTCCCTTGGCACTCTATCGTCTCCGTCGACGCAGTTGAGTTTGCAATTTTCCTGCCGCCTCCAAAGACGTACCGATGCTAGCGGCGATCGGTCATGCGGTTTCCCAGTGCAAACATCAAGACGCGCGAACAATCTCCGTTCAGCTGCGCGTCGGGTAATAAAATCAAATGATGTTCCAAAAGGGCTAAATCGTCGGGGACGCACTGCGACGGGTTGGGAAATCTTTTCCACGCAGATTAGGTATGGTTTTGACGGCTTTCCTGATACATGTTTTCCGTTTGGGAACAATGTTTTTAAATGACATTGTTTTTCGCAAAAGAGATGTCAAAGTCTTTTGAAGGGTTGACTGTATTTCTTCTAGAATTGTAAGTTCTTTGCAACAAACTTTTTTGTCAGTGTATACTAATAGTGTAGATCAAAACTTTACATTTAATGCTTAAGCTAGCACTCTATGAAGAATTTTATAAATATATTTTATTTCTCTGCAGAATTTTTAATGAGTACTTCAATGTAATTTTAGAAGTTATGCCTTAAGCAGTGCAGAAAAATTGAAACCTGAAAAACAGAAAACGCTTTCTATTTCGAAGATACTCTTCCTTCGAGTACTAAGTTGTAAGAAAATGATAGTTGCGCTGTCAAGTCAACAATGCCCAACTACATCCGGCCCTGGAAGGAAACGCATGTATTTTGTGTATATTGAGTTTAACACAGCTCTCAAAAAAAACGAATAAAAGAGAAATTGTGCTTTGCAACATTTGGCGCAATTTCAATTCTTGTTTCCAATTTTCACCCATATTCGTTTCCGAATTTCCATAGAGAGGTAATGTTGTAGGAAGGAATGAAAAAACAAAAACTCACTCACGCTCAAAAGTAAGCAACACAGACCACTTTCGAGAAAAGAACGCACACAGGGTGTACACAGTGCGGAAACGAGTGTTCATTTTAACTGATATGTTTCCCTCGCGTATGTACATGGTTTCGTGTTCGCACGGGCTTAATACGATCGCTATCGCTACCGATGTTTATTGTTGCGAGCACCCATTTTGAACGGCACTTTGCATTTCACAGTTCGATGTCTCTTTTCTCGCGCGGCCTCTTTCCACCGACGACTGAATTGTTTTTTTTTCTCTCGTTGACTTTGGCGTAACGGTGATACTCGTGCGCTTTCCGATCGATGAATGTTTTCCCAAACGATGTCATTATGTCCTGCCGAATGGAAATGGTTTATGGCGCTTTTGTATCGGTTCGTCTTTGAAGTGGGGTTCCAAACGCTCCAGCATGGAGGAGGTATCCATTTTTTAGTGTGGGTTTTTCATGGTATTGCGAAAAATGGGTTTACCCTAAAAAAGCTACCATGTTGCTAACTAAATTTGCAATGTTTGAAACATTTTCACATATTCATTTGTTGATTTTCATTAGTTTTGTTTATTCTACTTTTCATTTCTTCCAAGCATGACATACAGTAGATTAAACAAACTGATATCAAACTATTTGGGAAAATTTTAGCTGTGGATACGGAGCTTCATATCGTTATTGCAATTTTCTAGCACCCAGTTTCAATTTTCCAGCATCTCTATTACAATTTTCTAGCATTCACAAGTGGTTTAAAACTCGTACCAAAAAACTCGGCAGTTGCGAAACCCTTCAAATCATACGCTTCACCCAACAGAATGGAGCCTATGAAATGTAAAATAACTCCTTTCCGGCTTCATTCATTTAACACACATCGCTTCACATCGCACACAAAAGTATGTATGTGTCCCTCAACATGTCCTGCTTAGTTTTCCCATAGCATTAATGGACAAAATTTTGGAACTCCCCCCCTCCCCCCTCCCCTCTATCCTCTTCACACTCAGAGCATGTCATCCCAGGTATCCCGGGGCTTTTGGAGGTAGAACTTTGGATCACTCAGCCGAAGCAAACGGGATGATGGTAGGACGGGACAGGATTGGCTTTTCCATGCTCGGTGCCGAAAATTCCATCATCCAATATTTAAGTCCTTGTTGACAACTGTTTTAAAACTAAATTATTCATTCCATTGCTCAGCAACAGCAGCGGACTTTCGGTGGTGACAGTAGTAAACGGGAACTTCCAGCGGGATTCCGGCATCAAACCACCGAAAAGGCTCCGCTTTGCACCGGAGGGACACGAAGTCGTAGCGGTCGGAAAGGCAAGGGTGGTTTTCCAACTCGTGGGAGAGTCGGTTGGTACTGGGCGCACGACGGGATGCGACTGCGACGATTGCTGTTGATGTCACTTTTGGCATCGTTTCGACAGATGGCCGTTACTTTGGGCAACCTTTCAACTGTCTGGGAAGCTGTGAACATAACGGGTCCAAATAATGCAGCAAAGTTAGTGTGGGTCACTGCCAAACAGAGGGCAAATAATTCATAATGCTATGAACACTTTTCATTACTCTACCCTTTATTTGAGGGACGTGAGAAATATGGTCTCTGATGTGTTTCGTCACATAATATTTGGATAATATCAACTCAGTTTTGATGTTTGGTGATGCGCAAATTTTGGGCCTACAGAATTTTCAAACTTACAGTATTATACTTAAGAGCCTTCTTTATCATCTAATTTAGATGTTTATATATTTACAGTGCTGTCTTTTCGTATTGGCTCTTTGTTTGAGATATTTTTATATTTGGTTCAATAATCAATGAAGATCATTGTGTATTCTGCGGTGATGATTATTCCATTCTTTCGTTAATAAAAAAACTATCATCCTAAGAATTTAGGGATTCATTTGTGGAGTTGATGATTTGATTAACTTCTCAAGTCCTCTAAAGAATGCCAGTGATTATGAAGCATGCAACTTTTACCTACTTTGACTTTTGCAAAAATATATACTTTTCACTGGCTTTATGCAATTTGCGACCGCCATAATTCACTACTCCGCGGTGGAATAACCAACAAACCATTAGTAACCCACTACTTCCCTTTAGCAAAAAAACCAAAGATCTGGTAGGTCCCGTTGACGACGACGAACTGTTGAAAAATGCAGAATCTCATTTTCTACACCAACGCGCCCAATTTGGGTGCATCGCATCTTCCACCTGCGTTCTTGGGATGAAGAAACACGAGCATTGAACCGGGGCGCCTTGGCTCGTTACTTCCAGAATGGGCGTGGACCGTGACGTTGGATATGGTTGAATAGCTATGTGGTGTTTTTGAAAGTTAAGATCATCGATTTTCGTATGTATGAGTGCTACTTGTCGTCAATATCAGATCGAGTTCTGTAAAGTGCGAAAGGGTAGAATAGCAAATGAAGTTTGAATTTAAATTCTTTCAATGGGCATACCTACACTTACGGGATCTATTTTTTGTCATCAGGAAGATTGTCCGTGTTCCCAAGCACTTGGTCGCTCTCCCTGTGAGTTTTACCCTATACGATCATTTATCCTAGGATATATTTAAGCCATCGGATTTGGAAAGAGTAGAACCATCCGTGGCTCGTACCGCTTATGGCGCGTAGCTCTCAAAGTGTCGCCTGCAAAGAAACCAGGGTGGAGTGCCTCTTTATGAAGCGATCATTTATATTGACAGCCTTCCATCGACGTCGCTATCAGGAGTAGCACCGATTGGCGCGAGTGGTCCTTGAAACTGTCTCCATCAACACGCACACATGAAATCTGGGAGTGCTGATACTGTTCCCTATCACAAACCCCCACAAACGCACGTACTCACACAAACACACCTTACAATCGGGCCCCGAGTGCAGATCATTTATTTCTGGTAGCTTTTGTGTTGCGCCGCTGGTGCGTTTTATCCCCTCGACCATTTCTCTCCTTTTTCCCCTCTCTTTGATAGCATAAGGATAATTGAGTGATTTCTTGTCATTTCCTCCCGGGCTTGGCCTGACGCTAACCTGGGGGGGTTGAGGGGATGAATGTGTGCCACCCGTTCACGCACGTTTTCGTCGTCCTCGATTGGGTTTTGATAAATGATACCCCGAGCCGGACAGAAACGATCACAAATAATAATCGTATCGATAGACACACATCCGACGTTCGTTAATTTGACTGTCACTCGACACGCGACGAGGTGTGTAGCCAACTGTGTGTGTATGCGTGTACCACGGGTCCCCGAGGTGCCCCACCTTTGCGTGGGAATTGATGGAAAAAGGCGATGGATTGCTGTTTCCTTCCGGCACATTCCTGCTGCTTGGCCATCTATTGTGTGTAACGAATATAGCCAAAACGAAGGAAAAAAAAACAAAGAACCAGAGGCACCTGACGTCAGGAACAGGAACAGCGACCGACGGAGGGCCGTTTGAGACGAAAGACTCCTTGTTCGGCCGCTGATTGGCATGGCACGAGGGAAGGACAGAAAAACTCATCATGGAAATAAGGTGAACGATTACCTTTCTATCGGCATTGACACCTGAAAACGGAAGGTGAGGGTGCTGTAAGAACCGTGCGGCCAGCCCTTCCGATTCCGATTGTGCGTTCAATCAGAGCTATCAATCATCAAACAGGCAGTAACGAGAAACACCGCAAAAGGTCACACTTACCAAAAGGGCTCCAATATGGCATGGAAGGTAGGATGGAAGAATTCTTGGAGTGGGATGGCATGGAAAACACCGTACCCTGTGCGCCCTGGTGGAACATACGCCACGCGGCACAAGCACCGTATGGTGGGAGGATTCCCACGCTATCAATCAAAAAAGGTGGCGCAACTGTTGTTAACCTCGGTTCGGCGAATACCCGGCTAGGGCCATGCCTCGTGCATTGTTTGCAACATATTGACCTCTTTGTGTGTCGGGTGATGAGAATGTCGGTATGCCGTGCCGCTGGGAAAGGCAAAGTGCTGGTAAATGGACACAAATAGGCACTCTCGAGGAGCGTTCAAAGACAAAGCAAAAGAAAACCCTTCTATCGGCGCCCAAAGAGCGTCCGGATGATTTTATGAATCATTTATCACTTTATCAGTGCTGCGCTCGCATGGAGTCTCGTTCTTTGATGGTCCGGACAATGGTCCAGTGAGTGTTCGGAAAGTTTACCAGCAAAATACGCACACACGCCGAATATCACAATACATAATTTATGTTCTAAAACTAAGCAGCCTTGTAATGGAGGCGCCTGGTGCGGCGTAAAAGCTGGTGAAATATTTCATCCTCCGAACGTCGTCAGCAGGAGTGGAAAAGTTGTGTGGAACGATGCTTTGGAAAAAAAAGAGGAAGAACACGGTATCTTTCCTAACTATTCTGAAACTCCTTACCGATGCAGAATGGGTAAACAGTTTCCCGAAACGGACGCGATCGATCGTTTGGGTTTGGGAAATGGCTTCTGAGGAAGAAGAACGTTTCTCTAACGCTTCCGGAATCCATCGATGAAACTGCCGACATGCTTAGTGATTGATTTTGAAGAAAGAATCTGGTATCGGTCGTTTGACAGACGTCTTGATATTGTTCGTCGTCCTATTGAAGCGGGGGGGTAGAAAATTGGAGGAAATTATAACTTATATCTGGTTAATGTGTCATTGTACGTGCATAAGAAATGTATGACAAATTTTTATTTAAAATTCTTAGAGATTTCATGACTTTGAATCCCAACCAAGCCAAGACAATTGGCTCTACAAAAAGATTGATTCACGGACACATGTCTCTTTATCAAATGCCAAACATAGAACCTTCGTGATCATCCAGCTGAACCTGTAACATTATTGATCTAAATGTATGTGCCCTAAAAAATGGAATCGGCTAGTGGTTTGCTTAATTATCGCACTTGGGAGTATCCGGAACTCGGGGCTATAGATGCAGGAAACCAGAGAAACCCATAACTCTCTCGCACCGTTCACCGTTCCGGTTGAACCTCCTTTTCGGTTCCGAGAGAGAATCATTAGTTCGAGAAGGAATCTTGCAACGCCCACCCGAGGTCCCCCACTCACTCCTTTCCACCTGGACCGATACCCAATGTTTGCATGCAAATATCGCCCCAAAATAGCATATCTTTGCTCGAAGCCCGACGGCTTTCGCTCCTTCCTGGCGCTCGCTTTGCCTCCGGATCACTCCGGTTTCCGTTCATTACTGTGTGCTGGGGTCGTGATTTATGAGGTGTCCAACAGTTTATTTCCATTTAATGTCCTTAATGGCTTTCTGAAGGGTCGTTATAAATGTATGTATGTTTTATTGTGCACATCCGGAATGCTGATCACTCGGTGAGATGCTGCCCGGAGAAGTTCACATTTTCCTCCCAAGCAGGGGTCGGGAAGGGCTGTAAGGCGTTTCCTGCCTCCCTTCCGACGCGACTATTTCTTGAATGTCCTGGAAACATATTTCTCAGACGTCGCCGGAGCCAGCCAATGTCGCCGAGCATTTCAGCGGTGGAACGATAGCGGGTCCATTTTCCACCCATCCGTCGGTTCGCTCGTCGGCAACCATCGGCATCCATAATATTTATGACATTTTGGGTTTCGTTTCGTCCTCTTCGCTCTCTCTACCCAATCTATTTCTCTCTCTCTCTCTCCTTTTCCTTCCATGTCGTTCTATTTCTGCTTTATATCTTTTGCCCAGCTGTTGGGTTGTGTTTTGAACGTTTGTCACAAAACCTTCGGGCAGTAAGTGGAATGCGATAAAAAACATGGACTCGAGCAAAGGAACGCATTGGCTGGCAGCATTTTCACAATCGGTTCGCTAACTTCAAACATTTAGACAACGCGCTCTAAATGGGGGGAACGACCCGGACTGCTTCGGTATGCTTTATTTATATGTTTTTATTTGGCAACCCAAACAAATTCCACCAAAAACGCTTTAAAAACGGTCGATTTATGATGGCCGACCTGCCCCACTTGAAAACATTTGGGTCCTGCCAGGGCTAGCCATTTTTGTTTTCTGCCTTCAACCTCACCAGAACTGCAGTTCTTTGGGAAAAGAAACCCATTCCCGTAAACGGCAGTCGAACGAATAAAACATATCGTCTGGATGTGGAACGGCAATTTGCCACAATTGCCCTGACTGTTCTTGGAGTTTCTCCGACGGGAAGCGAACCAATCCTGACCAATGACACACACGCGCACACATCCACATAAGAATTCATAAAGTCATGTAAGAGACCGGGGCGCTGGCGACAACGCAAGTTTAAAATGAGTTTTCGTGGAAAACAAAGGTTAACCTACATTTGGTTCATAAATTACCGATTGTGGTCCGCCAAGCCAAGACGGATGGCATTGAGAAAAATAACTTTAAACGGTGGTTATCGAAGGCTAAAGACATTCATTTTGTTGCTTTCTTAAAAACGCCCCAGGTTGCGACGGCATTCAACAACTTCTGGTTGCGAGTTGTGTATTTTAAAAGACACGGGTACTGATTGACCTAATTCTGCGTAAAGTTCTCCTCGTCCAGCAAAGGTATGGGTCCGCCCAGTTCACCCTGGTATGGTAACGTACACCTTCGTTTGATGGATTGCTGGGTACTTAGGAGTTTTTCTTGAGAATTCATGAACTCCCCCCGAGCGGTTCCTGGCGTGCGGAGATTAATTTACATGTTTCGTTTCGCATGCACGAGGGGGTAGGGAAAATATGTAGCAATTTCACAACAAGAAAATTCCTTGAACCCATCGCTTCATTTTTCCCCGGTTTCTCCTAGGGAGGAGTGCGGTGCAAAGGTGAAAGAACGCATTTTATTGCTTTGTTTTCGATGAGCGTAATGGGTCTGTGTGTGCCACCAGTGGGTTTCTAAATGGCCAGGAAAAGTAGCTGACGGGTGCCCCATGCTCGTCCCTGTTCGTCTTCCACTCGTTCCAGAATTGCTTGGAGCAGCATTTTCCAGAACAATTCAAATGAATGCCTTTGAAACGTTGCCAGAATTCCACCCGACTGCCAAAGGTACCCGGGCAATTGGCTTGTAAAAACCAATTGAAAGTGGCATTTCGTGTGCGTTTCTGACTGTGATTGTTTTCGTTCGTGCACCGCTTCCGGTTGCCATTACCTTGCCTGCCAGCTGCACCAACCGTTGCAGTTCGGCACGGTTCACCTTTGCCCGTTGGGAACACCGGTTTTCCAGGAAGGGATCGAGGAAAACCTGTCACGCCCGTAAGAATAATTGCAAATAATCGCACTTACATACAGCAAAAGTTCGTTCGGCTTGTGGACGAGTTAGTAAAGACCTCCTTTTCGACGGTTAGTTTTGCGCCGGAGGCTTTTGACTCGTGCACCTCCTGATAGAGGCACTCCTTCTGCTGTGCTTTGTGCGTGCACGACTATGAGTTGCGTGCGGAGGGAATTGTTGCTTGCAGCGAAGAATGCAATCAACTTGGTTTGCATATCTTTTTCATTCGCTCCGGATTGGAAATAAAGCTTCACCGTATAACCTTTCACCCACCAACCCAATCTGATCTTTTCAGCGTCCGTTACCATTAATTGTTTCCAGGTTCTGACTAACATTAATCTGGTTTTCTGGTTTTGGAACAAAAAACAAACCAAATCCAATTCCCTACTTTATATTACCAATGTTTTGATTACTATGTGACCGTAGACCAAACCAAATATTATATAATATTTTCATCTGCTTTAAATTTATCTTCGTTTTGAAAAGTACATTCATATAATAAGTGACACAAAAGAGGGATGAATTTATTGGTTACTGTAACACTGCTACATGTTAATGAATGAGAAACACCTACAAACAATAATGGTCATGAGTATATAGATAAATGAGGAAACCAATGCACAATGTTACAATCTTTGAGCTAGAGTGTTGTTCAATTAGTATTCTTTATTAAATATTAATGAACAACCATCATCAGCCACATGTGCACATCCATTTTGCCAACACAATTACTAATCGGATCATTGCAATGCTCTTTTCAAACGTATACTGATGCTAAAATTATTATAATGGTACCCATCGAAAGGGCTTTGATATCGACCAACCCATCGTTTCATTCAACAAAAGGCCAAAACACGTTTCAATATGGGCCATGGGCAACGGACATTGCCTATCATCGCCATTTAGCATTTATGAATGTAAATTAATCTTATTTTATTCTCCCACCGTTTCGATTCCGTGTATAGGACAGGGCGGTCCTGCTGGATAATATAATTATTTGTTTCCACTAGAGAGTTTGAGCTGCTGATCACGATTTAACCGTGGCTTAACGTGGAACCTATTGTGATATAGAGTTATGAGTGTAACACAAGTCGGCTGCGGTCGAATTCTTTATTTTCAATCTGCACACGTTGAAGTTCAAGATACAACTGACTGACAAGTTGACAGTCTGTCATTATATATATAACTTTAAGCAGCGCCCTCTCGCGCAAACCACGGACATTGCAATCCTAACACCCCCGCTCAATGTTCGAGTTTTTTTAATCCCAATGTAGCACGATGTTTTTGAAATAAACCTGCATGCAGACCTTTCGTCATCACGTCTGCAACCTGTTCACCGGTTGGTATGTAATGAACAGCTACACGCCCCCGCTGAATCTCTTCACGGATGAATCGATGTCGAACATCGACATGCTTTAAACGCCCAGAGTGCCGCTCATCTTCAACAACCCTAATCGTAGACTGGTTATCTTCGTAGTAGATCACTGGACACTCCGGTTCCATCGACAGTTCCTTCAACAGACTAACCGTCCAAATTCCATGGCATACAGCGGTGCTCAAGGCCACGAGCTCCGCTTCTGTTGACGACAGCGAAACAGTTGATTGTTTTCTGGTCAACCAACTAACGACGCCGCCGCATACTCGGAAAACGCACCCGGTGATAGACCGTCTATCCACCGGATCATTGGCCCAATCTGCATCTGCGTAAGCCTCCAGAACAGGATCCTTTTCCTTCGCCGAGAAAACCAGACCCAAGTCTAGCGTTCCTTTAATGTACCTTAGTACTCTCTTAGCGTGGGTCCAATGCAGTTCCGTTGGGCAGCTTTGAAACTGACTCAGATGATTTACTGCAGCACAAAGGTCAGGTCTTGTTGTCAACGCCACATAGCTGAGACAACCCACCAACTCTCGGTATGGCTTCTCAGTACGTTCAGCTTCATCTCCCCTTTTCAAGTGTAGACGGCACTCCATCGGTGTTGAAGCTGGCTTGCAATCAGACATGTTGAAACGATGTAGCAGATTCTCGAGGAATCTCCTCTGGCTGATGCGAAGGGTCCGTTTATCAATGTTCCGGTCAATCGTCATACCAAGAAACGATTTCACCTCTCCGATGTCCGTCATCTCAAATTCCTTCTCGAAGCATCTTTTAACTGTCTGTACCTCTTTTAGGTGACGACCAACCACAAGCAAATCGTCCACGTACAGTACCAAAATAATTTGGATGCCTCCAGTACCCTTCACGTAAAGGCACGGGTCGCTTAAGCTTCTGTTGAATCCCAGTCGTAGTACGAAGGAATGGAATCTAGTGTTCCATGCTCGAGATGCCTGTTTGAGACCATACAAAGAACGATTAAGACGACATACAAGTTTCTCACCCTTTTCGAATCCTTCAGGTTGTGTCATGAAAATCTGTTCTTCCAAACGACCATTGAGGAAAGCCGTTTTGACATCCATTTGGTGCACAATCATCCTCTGCTCATTCGCCACAGTCAAGACCACTCGCACAGTATCCATACGTGCTACTGGAGAATAAGTTTCTCCATAATCAAAACCTGCTTTCTGGCTGAGTCCTCGAGCTACAAGTCTCGCCTTGTAACGCTTCTCGCCATTGCCATCGTTTTCCTTCACCTTGAAGAGCCACTTGCAGGAAATAGGTTCCCGCCCTGTAGGAAGTTTCTCGAGCGTCCATGTTTTATTTCGCTCCAGAGAATCCATCTCCTCATTAATTGCTGTTTTCCATTTTACCCAATCTGCTGACTCTTTCGCTTCCGCAAGCGACGTTGGTAGATCTTCTACATAGCTTGTTACAAAAGCAAAACCCGTGTAATTCATGCTGTAGTCCTTATGCCATTCAGGGACCTTACGTTCACGTTTTGAAGGTTCGCCATCGGGAACTGTATCGCTTGCAGTGTCGGAGCTCAAACTAGGAGCCGTTTCATACTCCTCTGCAGATTCGTCATCATGTTTGGTGTCGTTCGTTTCATCCTCGATCTCAGTCTCGGCTGTTCTACGTGCTGAAACATCGCCGGGCACCATCGTCGAGAAGAAATCATCAGACGACACACCTTCATCTGCTCCTGACGTAGTATGATTACTTTCCAAGAAAACGACATCTCTAACATGGGCAATTTCACGCTTCTTTGGATTCCAAACGCGATACCCGTTGATGGAA
>KE525352.1:153141-172891 GCA_000441895.2 Anopheles sinensis | reverse complement strand
AACCGCAGCGGTGTCCTCCTCCTTGAGGCATAAATCCTCCACCTCCGTTATTTCATTTCGTACACATTCTAGCAAGTCGTGTTCTTCTAGAATCACCTGCACACGAAATTTCCACGACGCAAAGTTTGTGCCGTTAAACAACGGAATACGAACAACGGAATTTTCCATTATTTTCTGAGAGGTACACATTCACTTGTTTCTACGAAGTCTGGGCCCATAACCTATTGTGATATAGAGTTATGAGTGTAACACAAGTCGGCTGCGGTCGAATTCTTTATTTTCAATCTGCACACGTTGAAGTTCAAGATACAACTGACTGACAAGTTGACAGTCTGTCATTATATATATAACTTTAAGCAGCGCCCTCTCGCGCAAACCACGGACATTGCAATCCTAACAGAACCTTGGTTCATAATCTGATCCATAACTTCTGTGTACCTGATTTGCTTCGATAAAGCTCCCAGATACACTTCAACACATCGGCTACATTAGCCGCCGTTCTGCGAGGGAAGAAAACGTTTGAGAAAATACCCGCTGTACATTCCCGTGTGGGTGGATGACAGGCTGCCTGACTGACCTTTTGCCTGGCCATTAGCCGGGATTGCAGATCTTACACGCTTCAGTGCTGCACACAACTGGCAATTGATTGCCAACGTTCAGCATCTTTCATCGATCTATCTCACTCTCTTTCCCCATTTCGACACGATGCCGGTTTCAACACTCTACCGGTTTCGGTGCCGGTTGTCTGTCCATATTTTCCATCTTGCAGACCCGCCGCTCGACTGGAAGCACTTATGACCATCAACAACATCATCGTCAAGACGCAAGCACCGACCAGTGGGCCACCGTATATGCCTCTTGGTACGGCACGCATGAATCAACGGTTCACTCAATCGCACAAGAATCGCATAAGGTCCGCAATCATCCGGCAAACTAATTCCTTACTTGTATCCCAGCCCCCGGGACATGAGCCAGGCCAATTCATAGCAATCCAATTCGATCCTCCAAACATGCCCTAACCTTGCGAGCGAGCTTTCCGACCACAGAGCACCAAGTAGCCATATTGTGGTGATGGTGGTTCTTTGCGCTGGCCCTCGTCTGGTCGTTGGTGATACGAAGGATTAGGGCGTTGAAGAGGAAAGTGATGCTCTGAATGTCGGGAACGGGTGTTGGGGGAAGAAGAAAGAGGGGCAGAGGTACAATTCAGGCGCATCCGGTTCAAAGATTATCGCAGAAACCATAATTTCATAAACTACTGATTCGACACAAAAGGCAAAGGCCCAGCAAAATACTTTCGGAGAAAAAATAAATTCATCCCTGGCCCGAGCGCATGATGCTGACTTGCAACTAAGGCCAGCGATCCCACGCCGGGATGCTCATCATACCCGTCGGTATCCCTAAACGAGCCGAGGGACTTGCCATGCCACGTGGGGAAAGGGCGTGCCCTGGAACCGATGGAGCTCCGGTCCAGCGGTGCCTTCCCACGCGGACCTCGACCAAACTGCGTCTGATTCAATGCTGAGAGAGAGAGAAGGAGAGACGCCTCGAGGTATAAGGTGCTCCTCTCGGAAGGCTGGCGGTACACATGAATCATATCACAGCCTCGTATGTGTGCCAGTGATGTAACGCTTGGAGATAGCGTACGCCGGTGTACGTGTGCCTCAGCTCAGAAGAGGATTCTCCCTCTATTTTGCCGCAACCAGCCGTGAAATATTATTTAGATCGCACATATTTACTTATTCACGTTTTCCATTCCGGTGGCGCTGTGGAATGTTTGGTCAATGAGGGTGCTGGTTGGGTGTGTGTGACTGAAAGCCGATGTGCCTTTTGAATGGGTCTAGATGCAGCGGCAGGAATGTCGGGAAAGTAAAGCCGGACTCACGTATCACGTATGGCAACAGAATCCAACCACCTGAAGGAAAATAATATCCGTTCCGAAAGCGCCAGTATATTTCTTTGCCAGGGCTTTTCCGAGGAACTGCTGCTACTTCGGTCGGAGTATTTGCATAGACACACACTCACACACTCGGAGCAGTGGCACCCATGACTGGCACGTCCTTGTCGTTCGTTTCGTCGAGGCGATTCTTTGTGGCCACGAAAGAGATTCGAAGCTTGCCGAAGAAATTCGGGATTGCGGTAGGACTCCTCCGTGTCTCCGCTCCGTGTGGAGTGGGCAGAAAGCATCGGAGGATAAGATTCATCGTTCCTGGGGTTGAGGTTAGCGAGTGGTATGCAAACCGCTTTCCAACGCCATAAGTCCTTCCAGACCCGGTGGACTCTTGTTCCCAGAGATCCACCACCTGAAGCGATACTTACACACGGAACGATGGCTCAACCTTTCGACGGGTAATTCGGCGGAGGACTTGGGAATGACGTGACTCCATGACTCTTCAATTCGGTTGCCTTCTGTTTTCTGGTAGGAAGTAAAGCAGAACGGACCGGCAACAAACACATCAACCCGTTCTCCGTTTGGACAGATCCTCGGAAGATGCAAAACCTCAGTCCCGGAAGAAACACGGAAACGTAGTAGGAGCGCATTAGTGTGCAGCACCTCGCAGATGTGTGGTGTTCAATTGGATAGAAACTTGAACTTCCGAGAGTAGCTGGCGTAGGATATAACAGAACAAAAAACTAAGCATGTATCCGTATGTGGTCGGGATAATACTCGGAAATAAAAGCGGAAGTGGAACAAAGAAGTCCAATTGTGTGTATGCGGCTTGCGCTCGAGGAAGCTTCCATCCGGTTCCACCGTTGCGGCTCCGTTCGGTGATGTAGTGCTCCGATGATTGCACGCCTGACTGACCTCCCCAAACTCGGCCAGAGCTGGAGCGAAGGCCGTGTGCGCCACAGGAGATATTTATTTTGTTTATTACTTCTTTATGCTCAAGCAGGCACGATTCGGGAATTACGTGCCGCCCGCCACGATGCTGTAACTTACGTTTATCGAAGGGTTAGCGCTGTTTGAACTTCCAGCCATCCTCCTAGGTGGACTACCTTTTTCCGGGATCCGGGTCTTAGGCGTTGGCCGTACCGTTTCGTATCCTACTTGCGTAACTTGCCTCGACCGAAAGGTGTAGGAATAGAAGGTGAACGCTGCCGGAAGCTAGCAACGCAAGCACAGAAAGCTATGATGAATAAGTTATTACCGTTCCCGATTGGCCTAGGGTTACCGGGCTACTTGGACGGTTTGGGGCAGACACTGGTGCTTTTGTGATTATTTGCGATCTGCTTGGTTGGCAGGTATGGGCGCCTGCGAGAGGTGTTATTAGAGTGGTATACACTTCAGATATTGTTTATTTAAAACCCTGTCACACAGCCTGAAATGACTGGCCAGTGCGAGGCGAGTGAAAGACGGCTAAAATCAAATAATGATTTTACATAAAAAGACAGTGTCGTAACACGTGTAGTGTGATAAAACTAAATGGATATCGTTCCCGTGACCTCACAACAGCGGTACTAACATTTCATATTGTCTGTTCTCTCTTTCACCACCACGCGCCCTCCGACGTGATGTCCTTTTCGACCTACTAACAACACCATCATCACCATTTCACCTAACGCTGTCGGATGCTTGGAACGAACCAACGCAACGAAACCTCACACAAAAATACACACGCCAAATCCCGTCATAAACATCAATATCGGCCACAAAAATCGGCTCGTAAAACCCAACAGCCGGCCGTCTCCATGTTATGGCGACAAACGGCGACCCTTCGATGATCTCTCCTCCGTCTTCCATTTCGAACGGCCCCGAGCCTCAGTTGCCACCATTGCCACCGCCATTGCGATCGACGCAAGTGCTGCAGCCGCTATCCGTATATCCAGGTTGGTCTGGCCTTCTCGGCCTACTCACCTCAGTTTGCCCGCTCTAGTAGTGCTGGTAGTGTTAGTAGTTGTTAGCGTTTCCGTTTTGCGTTATGTTATAGGTTGGCTTTGATACGCTTTCGTTTCTGTTGCGGCACGGATCACTAGATTGTTTCTGACATGTAGTGAATCTCTTGCAGATCGGCCCCGTCTACTAGTTCGGTATTTCAATGCCGCGTCAGACGCATAGATTCGGTGGTTTATTTTTGTTTGTTTGCTGTTGATAATGTTACGTTCTGATTTCGTTTCACGTAAGTATTTGTTCGTTCATCATAGACCGTTTGATAAACTTCGAACAGCTGCCGCTTGTTGTTCTAATCCACAATTCACTCTCCTTTCCATGCCGCTCTGGAAAAATAAATAACAAACTCTGGAACATACAAAAAAAAAATGAAAACAAACCTAACGCAACCGAACGACAGTATCAACATTGAGTCAGGAAGCAACGTATGATTATGTCTTTAGTGGGCCCCTGGATTCACAGGCCCTGTCATCAACACTCAAGCTGACCTCACCTCCAGTTCGAGTACGCCCCGACGGTAAGTAGAGTTAATGGACATTCCGATATTTTTCACCCTTCGATTACCGAATCACACAAGGATCCCCCTCCAAACCACCTTTCACGTCGCCCCTTTGTTCCTGCTTGGCAATTTATTTCATTGAATTCCTTTCCACTGTGCGGTCGATCCGGATTTTCTACGTTCCCTGCACAATCCGTTCAGATCTAAGTTGGGCTCTCTAATTCTAGTTCTTCGAGTACAAATGACCTATGGTCGTGTGGTAAAATGGTTAGATTTGCTTGAAATTTATGTCCTCAATATTTAAAACTAAGGAAGAGTGGGTTCTCTCCACCGCTTTACGAACACTTCATTGAACTAACCTAGACCCTAATCGGTGTCGATCAAGTTGAAATGCATTTGATTCGATGTGGCTTAAAATGGGAAAAAATAATTCCACCGCAATGACAAAGGAAATGCTCAACATGGTCAAGCTAAATGAGTATCCTTCAACCTTTGTCTGATTTCCATCCTGCAGAATTGATGGCAAATCCTGTTTGCCAGAAATGATTTCATGTGGTGTTCTTGCAAGATGAAACACTTCACCATCCAGTCCGACTCCCTACAGGTTTTGGAGAAAGTTTGTTGGAAAAGTAAAAGGAGTCTCTACAACGGTGGGCAACTTTTCTTCTCTCGTGTATTTATTCACTTTTGAATAAACTCATCCCCTGGGAGGAGCTTTCCTGACAAGGTATGTTTCCCCTAACCTCCGGTATGGGGTGGAAACCCTTCGTTGGGATGAAACTTGGCACTGATTCCTGGAAACCGAGATGAAAGAAACAAGCCAAGGAACCGAGGTCCCGTCTTTTCCATCGTGCCGGTTTTATTTGCGTCTTTTAAACCACGTCCCTGCCTGGTTGGAGGAAGTGGGATTTGAAATTGATCCGGGGCGAAGAATACATCAGCTCGAATGTAATGAACCACTTCCCAGGTTCCTCGTTCGTCTTACGGACTCTGGGAGCTTTAGCACATGGAACGACCCTGGGGCGGTTCTGTCTGAAGCACTGGAATAGCTGTTGATTTTGGAAGCCGGCTCAAGGAACCGTATGCAAGGGATCATGCGGGAGAGGATTGGGCGTGTTCGACTCTGAATATTTCATGCATTGGACGCTGCTAGTCCGTTAACTAATTTAAATTAAAATTCTTCCCCACTTTGCCCTTTCGTTTGCTCCCCCGATCTATCTTCTTCGTCTCCGTATGAGAGGTAGCAACTTTCCTCAAGGAACTGGAAGCAATTCACTGCCTGTCGATATACAAACGGGGGGACTCCGGCCGAGGGTAGCGCGGACGATGTAGGAGCACATGTAGGGAAGAATCTTGGCATCATCACATCGTGCGGTGATAATCGGATCGAATGTGCAGATTGATTAAAGCCCGATTGAACCATGGATGGGAATGGAGCTCGGAAGGACGTCCCACCCCCACAGTCAGGGTGAAAACTTCCTCACTCGTCAAACGACCGAACCAGAATAGATCCCTGGAAAATGGAAGGACTTAAAGGAATGGAATCGAATTCATGGGAATTGACGCCATCACACTTTTGGTACGGCACGAATTGAATTGATTTGAAGAAGATACATCGGAAATGGAATAAGAGAGCGACCGAACGGACGGAACGCTGGCGGTGGTGTGAACCCTCGGAAATGAACCACTGTGTACTCGTCGAGCTCACTTCAATCCCTTGAAATGGGAAAAGAATAAACCAGGTAAACCCCTAACGAATCAGACGGAAAAGGAAAACATTAGTCAGGTAAAAGGCGGCGTTACCAGAAATCCCAAGAGAATGTTTGTCGGCCCGGGCGTTAGTGTAGTGTTCCATTAACATCTTCTCTGACCGGTGAGTTTCGTTCTGCCCTGCCACTCTTGGCCGAAGACCCTCTTTGCTCACGGGCAGCTGACCCGGCCGCTTCCGGTCGATCCGATTGGGAATGTATTTCTGCAACATTGCAACATTATCATTCCGTTACAATTTCCGTAACGCGATAATTGAACCGTAAACATTCGGACAGTTTTAATTTCCAGCCCGTTGAACTTTTGGGTCGAAGTGTGAGGTTTCGCCTCGATAACCCCGGGAAAACTGCCTTTCCCGTACGCTAATGAAAGTAATCACCTTGTGCAAGAGATAGGAACTGAAAATGTAAGCATGTTTGTAAAAGCCTCCTCAACTGATGTTCCGGATAATCGAAAGCGGGTAGCAACGGCTTTTTTGGAACTAATTTTGACGTCATTTGTACAAGGATGTTACACTAAGTACTATTATATTTCTGATATCCTCAGAATATCTGAATACTCAATTTACAGCAGGAAAGCTTAATAGCAGAGTTTACCCTTTTTATATTGTTTTTGTATGAAATGAAACTGCTCTAATTTTCAACGGATGGAAATTGTTGTGCAAGAGAAAAGTAACTTGAATTTTTTTAAAATGTCTTCTTATTTGAATGAAAAAATTCACTCCTCTAAGACATAGGATAGGAGAAGTAGCAAACGATGGGTTTCAAGCGAAGTACGCATCATTCTAAATTCGACGAAGTAAATTGAAATGTCTTCACCGAGTGATTAGGGCCGTCCCGAAAAGCCTTCCAGTGGCCAGCCGGGGGATCCTTATCACATTCGTTTTTATTGTTACGACAACAGCGACGTCAACAACTTTACGAGACAGGTCGAACCGGGCTCGCATTGGTTCTCGCGCCCATTCAATTTTATGGAATTGTTGCTCGTTTTGGGCTGGTGCTTCGAATTTCCTTTTCCCAGCCCAACCGGCGGCGTTGTCCTCGAAGCCCCGTTTCGTTCGGTTTCGTTTGTTCTAATCCATTTTATCGTTTTCACGGGTTGTGATCACTGAGTTGTGTAGGTTTTTTTCTCTTCGTTATTTGTCCGAATTTAAGCTCTTTTTCACGACCATCCTTTATTGAGCCGTCCTTTTGAACCGTTTCCACTTTTCCGACGGCAGCTTTGTTTTTAATACGAAAAACCATTACAAAACGTTCGATAGCTGGCCTCCACCACCTGTGCCCACAATTAGGGGGCTGGGGGGCAAATGAGACTAACCTGTCGACCTTTGTGCGATCCCCGATCCTTCCCCGCTCTCCTGCCCCCGCTGTTTTAAACCCCTTCTTGCTAACCACAACCCTCCCCGCAACAGCACTGGATGCCATCATTCTAACATTATCTAACCTCTAACGTAAAAAGTGTATCTTCCATTTCGGCATGCCGGCCCGCCAGTGTACCGTTCCCAGTCGATCGATTCGCAACGGAGCAGTGGCGTAGACGATGGGCGTTCGTCAACCGGGACGCGTCATTCGCCCGGCAGTGGACTTAAGCGGCCAAGATACATAGGAGACGGTACCGGTTCCCTCGGTTCACGGAAGAGCGAGCGCTGCGATGGGGAGGATGCGGAATCATTACGTCAATTGCTTATCGAGTGAGTACCGGGTCCGAAGGGCCGCATCGCCAACGGCTTTCTCTTACCGGCTTTCCCGTCTTTCAGGCTGTTTAAGTTATTTTTTTGGGGAGATTAGAGTCTTGTGTGCTTATGAGTTTCTTAACTTTCTGTTATCGTTACGTGCGCCACTATTAGATCAAGTCCGTTCCATCTGGTGAGGAGTTGTTTTAGCAACATCCGGTAGACACTGGAGGCACGGTTTCAAGGCTATTTTACGCACGACTATAGAAATATTTTCTTGATTTCTCTAGTTTTTCTAATTCATTGATAACATTCAATCATATAAACAAATTTACAAAGTAACATAATCTGTCCATAGTCATTTCAAATGTCTCCTTGTATCATTTAAACATTGCTTAGCCTTTCGGCAAGAACCATCAAATTTCTAAACAACATAGAAGGAATCAATTCAAAATTGAATACAAAAAAATATCTAACCGGCTTACGCTTATTCCGGTAATATCGGCTTTTGATTGGGAAACAATTCGGACTATTTGGTGGACCTTTTCGTACCTATAATTGTTATTCTTTACATTTATATCAAAGCGGGTGATGCTTTTCACCTAACATGTCATTAGTTTGAAAGATCATATCATCTCTTGCCCCCAACGATTGCGCATCTTTCATTCGAACTTCAAAAAACGTTACGTCTCCTGATGCCACTATTTTGTAATCATCCTGTCAGTTTCATTATGGTTTGTCCACCGGGCACCGTTATTTCGCCATCAACTCCTACCAAATACCGCTCCATCTTTTTTTCTTTCGCTTTCTTTCTGGGCAGGCTTGTTCGCTCTCGAGTTCTCGTATCATAATGTTTTTCGATTATGGCCCTCTTTGACTATCACTTTCTCTACTTTCCTGTGCCTTTAAATTTCCATCATTGATTGTCTGTGTTCATAATTTTAGATGAAGCACTCCGTCTCATTGCGCTCAAGTTATGCCATTCCCGGGTTCATTCCATCCATCTCTTTATCTACGTTCGTTATTATTTGTTTGGTCTTGCTGCTCTACGGCACTGTTTTTACGTGTATCCTGTGTTTGACCCTTAAATCCGCACTATCGTTCCTTGCCTTGCGTTGAATGTCGTTGTTAGATGATTTTTCGTTACCTGTTACCTGTGCTGTTCTCGTTAAAATCGATGTTTTCTTTTATTTCATTCATTTTCCAATACGCTATTAGACACATACGGGTTTCGTATACAACAAAACTTGTTGGTGGGTCGTTTATATTCATGAAATAACTTGCATTTGCATGGACTACAGTAAGTTTCTAGACTGGTATGTACAGTCCAGTCAAATATCGGTTATGTAAGTGTACGAACATGGGAAGAAAATTGTAAGCCCAGCTTTGCCCTTCCTCGAGTGAAGCTGTCGATGTAACGAAACAATCGCTCGGGGATCGAAACATTTCGATTTCATTTGCGAGTCACGTCCCTGTTGGGTTTAGCACTTGAGGTTGTTTTTTCATTCGCCCCTGTACTTTCCACCACCCCCACCAGAGTTTACCCTTCTAATCATCTTCAGCCCATTTCCCGGAACGAAAATCGATTACTCGTCCGAACTGGGTCTCTCGCTCGCTCGCTCGGAACCTTGCCATTTCGGGCGGGAAAAAACCTATGCATTTTTTATGTTTTCATTAATGAAACGTCCAGCACTGGCTGGATGGACCTTGTGGTACCTCACGGAACTGACCTGGGGTGCGGGCTACGGTTTTACTCAGCCTTCGTTGATTGGTTTTGCCATTTTACGAAATTGACAAACATTTGCAACTGGACAGCGAACGGTAATCCTCAGGGCAGGCTTGTTCGAAATTTCTAGCACTTTAACTGTTAGCACTTGAAGCGCTAGCAAATCGATAAACATAAAACATGGAGGAATAGGTTCAATTCGTCATCTACCGTTTGATGAATGGTTCTCTTTATTTTTTGTTTGAAATCTCCAGTCAGCCGATGGAAAAGAGTAATGTGTTTCACATGTTAAGTTGAACTTCATTGGAAGAATATTTTGAATGCCAAAAACAAATTGTCACGTTATCCAAGATGTTTGTTTATAATGACCATGCATTCTTATAATACATTTTCTGATTCATGCTTATCATTTCTGACCTAATTTAAGTTACTTTTGTCTTTTTAACTGAAATCCTTGTTATATCGTTCGTACCTTGAATGAGGTTTAGTTAATCACGCTTAACGATTTCAAAATGTAATTTCTCGGAAACCACGATTTATGATTAATATTGTTATCTCTTTTTTGTTAAAACAAATCGATGTTAAAGTTATACATATATTCCTTCTCGCTGAGCTCAAACATTTACTCGAGAAAACTGACTGGCTTTAAATCGTAGCAAATTAACATTTGCGGGTAGGCAATCCCACTCATCAACTAGGCCACCCTGAATGGGGGCAAAACGTCCTGGTTAAATAATAATTCCTATCTTTGGTGTCGTTCGGGGGTTTTTTTTTTTAATAAACCTTATTTGCGGTCAACCGTTGACGTTGCACCCTGCCGGAAAAAACTACCGAGAGAACAGGGAGAGTGCTGTGGATGGCAGAGAATTGAAAGTTAAATGAACATGCACAACGTATATTATTGCGATTGAAAAATTAATGAAATTAAATCCGGCTCAACCGATCCGTGGTGTTGGTCACGGACCGAGGCTGAGAGTCACGGGAACGAGACCGTAAGTGGGAAAGCAAACTTCGTCCCCGTCGGCACACAACTCCCCGTCGCCATCGTAACTTTATCTCGGTTTTAACCTTTGAAGGCACGGAGTCCCGAACCAACTTGTCCAAGCGGAGAAAGCACAACATTGCGCAGAGTGTAAGCACGATAGCACATGCAATCATATTGCGTTGCGATAAAATGAACGTATGACTCATTTTGGTTGCATTCAACATTCCATGCAAAATGAATGACACACAAATACACGTGGTTGTCTCAAGTGACCTTTTTTTACGTGAACATTGCATTGATAGTTCATGTCGAGCTCCTGCAAGTGGCCGGTTAGATGGCTTTTTTCTTGCGCGCAGTCTATGTTGAGGCACTTTGTGGTCAACAGCATTCGTCCTCGTACGTACCATCGACGCTGGTATGTGGTCAAAAGGCACGTGCGAGTGTCTCAGCACTCATGGAATGTCGACTTTCCGAATGGTAAGTGAAGCTAAGGGTACTTCAAAATGCAAATGTGCGTACAAACAAATTCAACAGTCGTGCGATAGCAGTTCAAGTTCTTCCTGGGTAGAAATTCCCATTTCTAGGATAATATGTAAAATCGAGGACGTCGACATACGGCTCAATGGTACGTGTTTGCCTTTTTTGTTGCTGTTGTACTCCAACATCGAGGTCATAAATTAGACTGATGCAAGATTCATACTCCTTAGTCGGTAGCAAATCTTCCCACCCTACCGAGGATGCAAATAGGATTTGGTACCGGTTCCAGGAAGGAACCCTAAAATTAGAACGCAATCAACAACCTGTCTCTCGGCGGTGAGGTCTTGTGTGCAACTGGCATGGTAGAAGGTCTCGAAGATCGGGCTATTCTTGGCATCACCATACGCTTTCATGCAAAAGCTTTGGCTACCAGCTTTTGGACACTGGGTGCCTTTTTAGCAACCTTTGATGAAACGTATTCAGGGTTTTCCCACGGGATACGCTGATGATTCCACCAGCAAGGTGCACGCGAAGAGGGTGATTATGTAGATGAGAATTAAGATTCTAGCAGCGATCATGCGATCCGAGTGAACCCGGATCCTTCTGTGACGGAACTACGTTTCACGAGGACATACGCCAAGTTTGATTAGATGAGTAGGCGACTTTTTGAAACTTGCCTCAATCAACAAGACTGAATCGAGTCTCGGGAGGCTAAGTGTTAGCTTTGCGTACCAATATCCTGATGGAATATTTTGGTTAACTTCATCCATATCCCGACGGCGCACTGATGGCACGAGGGTGCATTATCCCAGTCCACTAATCCAGCCCATGCAAATTATCCATTAGCAGAAGAGTTGCCACAGCTTAACCTGCAAGGATGAAAAATGATTTGCAATGCTTGCTGCACTCGTATGTTTCATTAGCATTAATTTAATGTCAACATTCGCTAACATTTTCGAGTGAGCACTTAACGTGTTCAGTTGATCTCCGACGTCCTTTACATGACGGATTGGACTGTGGGCGCATTTGGCGCCACTCTGGAAAGCCACATAATAAGATTTATTTAAACAATATTGAGTAGCACGCTGTAAGGAGATGCAATGCTTATATCAGCACTGGCTTTAATTAACCAAAGAGGAATAGTGCATGGATGAAAACCATTTCTAAATGGATTACCTTTCAACGATGTGTAAGGTATTCTGATGCAAAACTGGTACGATTGTTCCTACGACCATTAGAGTTGGTTTTTGCATCTCGTTCTTCAGCTAGCATCAATGTTTGGAATTACTTAGGTTTATATTTCACAATTCTACTATTTATGTAGTTAATTTAGCTCCGTTCATGTCGAATAAAGTGCCTATAAATTGGATGTTTTTGAAACACAATTCGAGCATTTCAACTATGGTTTTACCAGCACATTCAGTTCTACGATCATTCGCTTTTAAAGGGTAAAATCTTGGCCTACTCCATCCATGACTTTGTTTCTCGGGGGTGCACATAAAACCCTCCAAGCGTCGTGCTCTGCTGAGCCGGTTCGTTCTAATTTCCCATGACCATAACACGAAAACTCAATCATGCCAATCTCAGCTAAAATTTCACCACGGCACTTGGTTTGCAGTGCGCGGTGAAAATCCAATCCGGACGTCGGTCCAAATTAACAGGGGAAATAAGTTCGGTTCCTTCTGCCACGGAAATAGGCCTCGAAATGCTCGTCCCTTGAGCTGCTGTGTGATGGAGTTGGAGCAGCAGTAAAAAAAAGTTCGGTTTTATCCTGTTGTGAAAAGCGAACAACATAACAAGCGCCCGTTGCAGTTGTTGTCGTCGTCGTCATCGGGACTGGAATTGCACTTGGTTGCAGTGGGTTTTCCAAAACCAGAGTGGTCGTAAACACCCACGCACACACTTCCTCACAAGTGCAGCAAAAGTCATCATCGGGGAGTGCGAACATCGGAGCGACACTGGTGGGTTTTCTTGCCGCAAAGACCCGAGGTGCCGGGCGGATATTCGAAGGAAATAAGCTGAATAGTGTGTGCTCGGTTCATCACCTCAGCTCCTTGGACGCCTTGCCCCAAAACCATATCGGGGAGCCTACCGATTCGGTTTGGTTCGTTTTGAAGAGTCAATTTGGGGATGTGCCGCCCTGGCGCCATGCGATACCGGGATCATGGTCCATTAAACCGGTTTCCCTTGCGGTGCGGGAGAATGTGCCATTTCTCGGGCGCTCCATGTCGATTTTTTGATCAAATGATATCGGTTCGAGGACGGGGTTTTAATGGAACTTTCTAATGGATTGTCGAGACCGTGAGGCTCTGCCCGATCGAGCGGCTGATAGTTTTAATCCATCTTAGTTGACTGGATACTATCAAACTTTTTGCATATGGCAGCTCGTCCACATTGAACAACTGCACTCGCTCTGCACATAAGGCTAATGAAAGGATATTGGATTTTTTCCCTCCTAACCCCGTCACCTTAGCGCCTCAGCTTCAGCGGCCATTTTGTCTTCCTTTCGTCTGCTCGGTTGCCTCGTGCGATACCGATGGAAATCTGTAAAATGGAGATAAAGCTTAACATCGGCTTGACCCCCGGAGTAGCGCGGCCAACCGGACGACCCGGAGCTGCTGGTCTGCTGCATCGTGCTCCGGCAGATGTCCTACGGAGTGTACCCAAACCGCAGCATGAACCAGCCCAGTCGGGACTGCTATCGGTCACTGCGGTACTGACGTTATTTCTTTTTTCCTCTTTGGTTTTGTTTTTTCGGAACATTATGGGAAAATCTGTACGGTCAACATCACACGATCAAACAGACACTGGGCCGCATGATGCGAGATACGGCAGGGAGCCGAGATCCGCAAGCTGGCCCCGAAACCTCAGATACCGTGCGGCTACTGCTAACCTCTCGGTGAGTAAACACTGGTGCACAAATTCTCGCACCGTAATGTCTCCTGCTGGCGCATGTTTGCGCCCCTCCCGGCGGCACCCTTGGGGACCCCCTCCTGGAAGACTGTTGCCAACCGCATCGGACCACCGGGGTGCGGTGGTCAACAACTGCCGCATGGCCGGCAGAAAAGATGGACTTTGATAATTTAATTTTCGGTTAAACTGTTCCGACGGAGTTTCGAGCCCGGTCCGATGTCCTTCCGAACGATCTACCGATGAACCGACGATGTACTTTGGGACGTGGTGGAAAATGTACTTCCATCGGATGATGCACAGCCCGCGCTTTTTTCCAGCCTCCCTCCCTCCATTCCTTCGGTTTAGTTTGACAGGCTTTTAACTAGTCGAGCAAACATTCGGATGGGAAAGAAAAATCTACTGCAGCCCGTCCATCACAGTGCAATCGCTTCGTTATCTAAATGCAAATGTAATTGAATTGGTCCTGGGACTAGGTTTGTGGTGTTTTAGTTCGAACTCCGATAGTGTTTGAAATGTGTGTAAATTCAAATGGAGAAATATTATGGCTCTGTAAAAATAAGAGTAATAATATAAAACAAATAAATATCTTGCTATAATTTAGTCCTTGCTACAGTAGCAAACAATTTGACGTAATGGAAGTGTATTTATTCTTTCGACGACTATCAAATCAAATTGGTGGAACAGTTCAAGGATTATAACGATCATGAAATTGTTATCTTTTGAAATCTTTTTCATGAACCAATTTATATACTCAGGGTGCCGAAGTTTCTAATCTACTGTATTTTCTACAAATTCCATTTATTTCCACAAACGAATACTAATCTTTGTTTGTAAAAGTTCTTCAAACTGTTATTTTCCTATTAAGAAAAACATTTCGCAAATAAATATATAATTGAAAAATGTTTTCATCAAACTTCACTTTCATACTCGTATAAGTTAGACAGTTATTTAAGCACATCGCCATGTATGGCGGTGGTATTTTACATTTGTTACGTCCTACATTGAGCAAGTTGATGCTAGTGCACGGCTTCATTTGTATGTGCAACTAGAGGAAAATATCTTTTATCTTTTATTTTGTGGAAAAAAACACCAAACACGGGCACAATGAATCGTGCTTCATTTATCTTGCTTTACAGCAAATGATGTTTCTTTTCTTTTAGTCACCCGTCATCGCGTCTTTTCGGGCTGCCATTGCGATTGCATTTTTCCTTCCTGGACATATCGTTTTTTTCCCCCAATGTCGTTTTCTCTGTCCTTGCCTCTTCGATGCATTTGAAGTAGCGGCAACACATTTTCCTCCACTTCATCAGCGCAAGCAAGAAAACCTCTGATGCTTGCTCGAATCCCCAGGAAAGGACCTCCGAACCTGCACTGCTACCCCCTCCGTACGGGGGCGACATCGGCAGAATGCCATCCATCATTTCGCCATTTGTTCGCTCGGGCGTTCATTTGTTTGTTAGTTTGTTTGTTTGTTCGCTTGCCCGAGAGTCCCTTTTTGGGGTGCGCTTCAGTGGTAGCGAGTCCATCACGGTATAGTGCCGGCGCTGGTGGACACGTTGAAAGCTTTTTGGACTCGCTCCGTCCGTTCGTCCGTGGTGTTGGTAGGGCTGCATGGTGCCAAGTATCTCCGAAACGATGATAAAGAAAATGAAACCGTGACACAAATGTGGTTGTTTTGCTTCAAAGTTGTTTGTAGCATTTTTCTCGCCCAGCACCACTGATTTGATGACAGATGAATATAAAAGTGCAGCATACGTCTCCGAATCATACGGAGTGAGGCAAAGTGTTTCGGTGGCAAAATATTTTCCTCCAAACATGTACCGAATGCTCCAGCGCTTTTGGCATTACTTGATTACTATGCTCGCGTTGTGTAGAAAGTTATGAATGGGTACGATCTTTTGTAGCATGTTGCTGTAAGAAATGGACGTCCCATTCTATTTGCTTTTGAAAATCTCAGATATTCGCAATGTGTTTGGACGCGGTGGTATTGAATAGATCATTAGAGATGGGACTATTTTTTATGCTTTACTTTTATCTTCCTTCAGAACAATAAAGAAGTGTATAAAGTACATATTTTCATATTCATTCTTGTTATATTGTTACGAATGGTGTGTCTGCTTCTGGAATTTTGCTATCATTCTTTGATATCTTCTTATCTCCCTTCTTCTCGAGAACTGTTTTTCACCGTTCGATAGTCGCAGATATATCATAATCATCTGGAATGCAAAAACGATCGCTAGATTTCTAGTGCCCCTTCGCGCCTGTTTGTGCGATATAAATCTCCAGCACTGTGCGCCATGGTGAAGCTTCCCAGAGGCGTGATAAATTATTTTTCTGAACCCACGACGATCTTCGGAAGAGGCGTGGTGATGGTGGCGCTTAAAAGCGCGCCGCGTCAGGTTCACCCCGTGATTAATGGTCCCGGTTTTGGGATCGATCCAAATGCGCGCCGCATATTCTTCCAGGGTGTGGTGTTGAATGATATTAATTTATGATCATCATCAGCTTCATCTTCATCGCGACCGAGTTCTGACGGAGCAAACGTATTTTAGGTGAACTTTTTCAGGAGTGCTCTCCTGAGAGTTGACAACAGTTTCGCTGGTGAAGGGATGTGTTTTATTCGCGGTCTTCCGACCGAGCTAGCGACCGGAATCATGTTTAAAAAATTACATTAATGCGGAGGTACTTCAGGCGAAAAGATAAGCGTAGGAATTTAAATAACTTTCAATACATTTTTAAAACATTCTAATGTCCTTTTAAAACTGGCCGGACGATTATTGCTTTAAAAAATGATAATTTTGTTACATAACAAGCTGGAAAATATTCATTTATAAACTTGCTCTGCCGCAGACGCAAACAAAGAAGTTGTTTCTCAGCACCTTTCAAGATTCCCAACAGGGCGTTAAAGTTGGATGCTGCTCATGTCCTCTTTCGTCGCCTAGAACCGAACTGAAAGAGTATCGAGCGATGTGGGAAAACGAATGAACAGCACAAGAACCACTCTTAGAGGGATGATAAGTTTAAAATGGTTTTTTGAGTAAGGTTAGTTGTTTTGGGGTGGAAATATGGAAACTTTGCATTTTTGTGTTCAAGTTTAGGCCACTGGGAAGGAGGTTCATCAACGGATTTAGTCCCTTCCAACCACTAGACCGCCCCTTGCTCCATCATTTACATTTGACCTATCAAATCAGCTCCGAACTGGGGCAGGGTCTTGGGCAAAGGAGGGTCGGGACTCAAGCGAGCGACGACAGATGAGTCGGGGATTAAATTAAACTTTCATGATAAGCTTTTATTGTCGAAACGCGGCTGGCGATGAAGATTTGAAGTTGTTGTACCCCCAACGACTATATAGGGTGGGGGCAGAAGGGATTGCCTTCCCGGGGCCAGAGCAAATAAGGGACCTGAGTAAAAGAAAACTTCACACGCGTCACTCACGAGCGTCATCTCCCGGGACAAAAGGAGTTGAATTTTCACGCCTTGGACAGAGATTTACGTCGCCAACCCTCATCACCCTCCGTTCCGATGGAAGCAGACTTTGACGTGCACACTTCCACACAAACACACAGTTCCATGTATGCCTCATTTGCTTTGTTGTACTTTTTGTGGGTGTAACAAGTTGACGCAGGGAAAGTGGGGGTGCTTGACATTGTATGGTCTTGGGAAATTGTGGAGAAAATTACCAGCAAAACTTTTGATTAGCACTAGCCCTCGTAAGGTGATGGAAATGGAGATGAATTGTAGAAGTGTTGATGTGTGCGCAGTTGGAAGTGCTTGTAAGGTTCGTTACATCAGCAAAAAAGTGTTTAACTCATTTTCTTTTGACTGTCCACGTTCTCTTGACTGACAGGAGGTTTTTGAGGAAAAATAAACTTCCAGCAAACCCTCGCAAACAATTCAGATTTCTTACAAACCAATCGGAAAATGCAAATAGCCGCAAAACCGTTCGGTAAGGTTAAGGCCAAATAAAAACAAACAAAGTGGAAACAAAACTTTTCAATATTCCAACCACCCACCAAAAAGTCGTAAAATTCAAACTGAAAGCTAATAATTCACCACAGCAGACGGAGTTGGTCGATGGAAAACTTTTCCACATTGTTGACCATTGGTGCCTCGATCCGAACAGAATCCGAAACATTCTGCGGTCAATTTCCATTGATCCAACGTGCTTGTGTTTGTGCCGAACGAATTTTGTTTTCCCCAAAATCAATATTGACCAGCCAAGGGATTCCCGGAGTTTTGATCCTTGGTGGCGTTGGAATGGTTCTCAAGTAGAAAGTTTTTCCCGTATCGCCCGATCCAACTGAGTTCGTCCCTTTTCGTCCAAATGAAATCATTTGTGGGTGTGTGTTTTGTCTTCTACTCTGCAATTTGTTTGGATTTCAGCACCGATTTATTGATATTATTTCTGATTGAGGTTCATCTTGAAAGGTTTGATTTCGACAAGTAAAGTTTTAAATTGGTTCTTTTTTAGTTTTTCAGCCGTTTTCATTATTTTCAAAATTATCAAAATACATGTCCAAATTTAAACTGATCACTCGTTATAAAAAGACCCAAAACTAATTTAGTTTTCATCGTTTCATTGAACCATGTTATTCTTCCCCTTCTCGTAGCACTTGTGTAAGGCTGCAAGCGTGTGTAAAACTGATCACCGACACTAACGGAAGCCAATTGTGGCAGCTTCCTTACAAAAGCACACGATCGGCGAGCCTCGCGATTGTCGAGCAAAAGATCCCCGTTTTTATAGGGGCTAACTAACATTCTCAACTGAGAAAAAAAGAGCATTAGCTTCGCGAGAGCTAAAGTAAATTGGTAGAACACGTGGAGAAAAAATAAATAACCAAAAATCCAAGACGGAAACTCACCCTGACGAACGTGTTGCCAGGAACAAGCGCTTGAATCACTCTGTCCTGCACAAGCAAAATTGAGCCGTGCTGTGAAAGCTGTACATAATTTTCATTAGCGCAACGGATGTAAAAAACACTCACACACACATACTCAGACGCATCGAAGCCGGTGTATGGTTTTATGCTCGTCATCTCATTGCTTGTCGCATTCCATCAGACCATTGAATGCTAGGAATATTGTTAAACGAAACCAAAAACCACGTGCGCCACACCGTTTCTGAACGTTGCATCGCGATTTGAAGATATCGAAAACTAAACGAAACGGAAATGTAAAGTTCCTCTAGCACAGAACCAAAACCAAGAGTGTGTCCATGACGAGAGCACACAACGAACGAAGTCTGAACGAAATCGATTTGACACGGCGTTACTAAATGAACCGGATGCATATTGTTGTGTAAATTTCGAACATTCATAATACGGGCCTGTTAAGAAAAAAAAAGTCCAAGTGATACGGAAATCATTGAACAACGAGTGCGTGCAGGAAAGTTCGTATGCGCGAAAGTAGCAGAAATAGCAGCGAAAAAGCAGCCATTTGCAAAATCACCCAAACATTCTCCATCCACTGACTAAGCGAACGCAAGTTAAACGGTCAACTCGCCGTAACTTTTGCGCAGAACCGGTATCAAACTGAGGACCTTAAGCCGAACGAAGCGAATAGAAATAATTGCAAAATGTCGTACGGTGATATTTCTTACGGGTAAGTAAAAACGCGTCCACCATCAGACCGGCTGCCGATGAACGTTGCATTAGAGTCCCTTACTTCCCCCGAGTGTTTCGATCGGTTGAATAAGTCGCAAGTCCCGCAGAATGTTTTCGACCCCGGTTTTCTTGCCTGGCAATAGTCGGTCCGATTTGTAAGATCCAATCATGTTGCGCGCGTGTTGTGTGGTTGTGGTTCGAAAATGGAGCTATCCATCTCCC
>KE525352.1:150496-153121 GCA_000441895.2 Anopheles sinensis | reverse complement strand
ACCTTTCTCATTATTTGAGAAAATATTTCGGCCAACGTATTCGTTTATCTGTTTCGTTTCGCTTGTTTCTGCCGGGCTTATGGATTTCTATACTTTCGATCGTTTGGTTTTTGGTTAGGCTTTGGGGTTTTTCGTTCAAGAACTAGAACGAGTCAAAGTCTTTGGAAAGCTACCCATTCTCCTCGCCATACATTGACTAACTAGTGGATCTAGGGGGAAAATGCGTGACGCCATTGTTCTGTATACATAAAACAATATTTTCTCGTAGGGTTTTGCCAGCTTTTTGCGCGAAATATTTTTTTTTTTGTATTTAAATCGTACATTGCACAAACAGTTGATGACACTGAGCATACCCTACGAACGAATAGTACTATTGCTTAGGTCCAATCCATTGGATCGTACTGATAATCTTCTGTTTCGTTTTTTCTGTACATGTAGATTGCCTTTATTGATTCTATGTTTAAAGATCCTTAGAGTAGAATGGTTTTTTTCGCTGCAATTGCCTCGGTTGCCGACACGCCGAAGGTCATGTTAGCTTTAGTATTTTCTTGTGAAGAAAAGAAAGCAGAAACCCCCACAGCAAGTGGACTTCTTTTCTTCTCGCTATCACACATATGCCCATACGCATAGAGACACGTCTTGTACTCGTGTTATCATTCATGCACACATTTTCTTGTTTCGTTTGAGTTCTTTGTTCTTCCCATTACATTTTCAGAATTTGTTTTAATATTCTTCTTTGTTTCTAATGGTAACGTTGCAACTTCTTTACCGATACGATCAACATTCAGTAGCGCAGCATCGAAGCCTTTTCTCATACATATTTCGAACCATAAACACCGCACTGTTTCCCCCCTGTGACAAGAAACAGATTTATTTCACCTAATTTCAAGCCTATGATCCCAATTTCTATGTTTTTTTTCCCTCCCATCGCGTTTATACCGATTTATTGCCAAGAACCGATGTTGAACTGCACTTTGCCGAAACATGCGATCATATGCACCATAGTTGGAACCTTAGGTTGTGATAGAACTAAGTATCCAGTTTAATAGCGTGGATACGGAGCGTATTCGCTATTTCCTGCTACTTCTGCTGCTGTCGCTGCTGCTGCTGCTGCGTATACTCGAATGTTCGTCGCATCTCGCCCTAGAGTCGTTTGTGATTTGTTTCTTAAATTGAATATTTTTCTACTTTTATTAATAGTGTCAACATTGACCAATTTTGATGATGTTTTTTTTGTAAATAGCTTTTATTGCCACGTCAATGATCATAACAAAAGTAATTATCGCAAGAGATCAACCATAAGGCAGTTTGTTTCTCAAATCGATCTTTTTTTCTCGTCCGTCATCTCTAGCATAAGCTACCAAAAACCTTTTCTTAGAGTTTTCGACCAGCTTGTTGCTCTGTCAAAATATATTGGCCGGTTTTGATTCCTTTCATACTTTCCACTTAGTCTCTTCTTGCTTATTTTCATTATCTTACGTTTTATTTCGTTCTGTTCTATATGCTTCTATTATCTTGGAATTATTTTCTTCTGGCATCACATCATCTACAACCCAGTCGCACTTACACATTCACTCATCAAATCCCAAACCCATGCATTGCGAATGCTGTCGCTTCGGAAACATGAACATCATATTATTCTATCATAACTATGCTATCGAGTTCATAGTACGTTTCATTTTCACCACCACAACCATTCTCGCTTTCCCGGGAAATGCACCCATTTTGGGGACCTAGAAGAAAAGTCTTATCCCAGGAGCGAATAATGTGTAAAAAAATGGAGGACCGGAGAAGAAACTGAAGGTTCATGACTTTTCATAACATGTTTCACACCTCTCATGTTCACGCTCGTGTGTTTAAATAAAAGTTACGCAAGCATAAATCCCCTATACTTCTTATTCAATCTTGTGGAGCGCCACTTCTATCTCTAATCCCCTCCCTGCCTCTCTATCTCTCTGTCTTTCTCTTTCTCTCAATCTCACATGACTTATCTGTACATTTCTTTGATTTTCTTGCGTTTGCAATCGTTTGCCGGTTGCTGCTGTTGAATAAATGCAATAAATACTAATATGTGCATCGTAATTCTTTCAAATCATCCCGCTTACCCATACCCTCCTTCGTTCCAACCAGACTGCAGAAGCAAGTCAGCGTGATGAGTATGAATCTGTCGGCGAAGTTGGACGATCTGCAGCGGGGTGACCGTCATCTGGAGACGACGGTCGCCCTCTGCGAGATCCGGACACAACTTCAGGAGCTCACCAAATCGGTGGAGAGCTGCCAGACGGAAGTTTCCGAGGTAAGCCGGGGATTGGAACGGGCGTGTCAAACTTCTCTTCCCGGGGTGCTGATTTCTTTTGCTTGTTCTATCCCATTTTTCCCCCACAGGTGAAACGTGATATGGTAGCAATAAAACACGAACTTGATACAGTACAACAGGTGAAGGAAGAGATCGAGGAGCTGCGGGAATACGTGGATCGGCTGGAAGAGCACACCCACCGGCGGAAACTACGGTTGCTGGAGCAAGTTAGTGTTCAACCCACCGAGCGTTCTTTTCAGTTGATAGACAAATTATTTTGACTCAATAAATACATTACATTATATAATTTTTTGTGTTGAATTTTTCTT
>KE525352.1:130496-145496 GCA_000441895.2 Anopheles sinensis | reverse complement strand
CTCTTTATCAATTAAGAAAATTTTATCTTGCTCGACTTTTCCTACTTCGTTACTTTCTTGTGTATGATGCTCTCTATTGATTCATTTGAATTTTACCTTTTGCACGTAACAATATGAAGAAAAATAGGCTAGCTTCTCTTAGATAGTGTTAAAATCATCTTACATTCGCAATTATTGAGTAGAACATTTTTGATTTTATTTCATCAAGTGTTTAATTACAAAACGTATAACCGGTAAACGGAAGTTAACCTGACTGACCTGAATTATCAAATGATTTTCCGAATTATTTTATTTTCTCCTTCAAGCTCTAAATGTTCTCCTTCAAGCATTGCAAGTAAATCAAAGAAGCATTCAAAAGTTACAAATAAGTTTGTCTACACCTTCCTGGGCAAACACAGGGCTATGCGCTATGGCAAAGATTTAATCGAAGCAAATACAGCAAATGCTCCATTTTGATACCTCTTCTCATACAGGTCGACATGTGTGGATGTACCAAAATTAAACCACCACATACGTACTTAAAAAAAACTCCACATAAATCTCAACCAACTTGCCCCATTCTCTAACGGCCTACGGAAAGCTTTCTGCAAGTTAGGCTTCCAAAGTCTAACTTTCGACAAAATATGGCTCCCACCGCAACAAGCGTCCAAACATTGGCATTTGTTGTGTTGCAACGAATGTGACAAAGTATCTCTTCCCGAGCCTCGACGGAAAAACTTTACCCCAATGCCGGCCAGCGGGTGCGTTTTTCTCTTCAGCTAGCAGGGAGTAATATAAAAACAACTTTTCGCCATTCTTGTCACTACTGCCAAGCCGAGCGGCAAATACAAGATGGCCTGTGAAAGTACAGACATTGAATGTGTGTGTATGAGTATGAGTTTTGTCTGCAGTAAACTTTGATGCAATTTGACCCACCGGCAGCAAATTGAACGCGTACGACACGAAACACGATCGACTCGAAAACAGGGGCCCGGGCCGGGCGTCATGCACATGTGGTCACGTTTTTCATTAGACTTTAATTAAAGAACTTGCCGTGGTTTTACCATTGAGAAGCGGTTGGTAGAAGGAACAGAGAGTAAGGTTTTGGTTAGGTCCCTTTTTTCCGCAAGGCCATTACTAGACAAATCGGTAGTTCCCGAGTACATTGCAAGGGTTTCCCGGGCTTGTTGCTGTGGCATGTTGGAAAAACATAAATATCTGGCCAAACGAAGGTTTACGAAATGGTATGGTCCTTTTTGCAGTTGGACCAAAGCCCGTTTTTCCTGTTGCATATTTTGGGTTTTGTTCCAGCGAATCGACACTGTAGGTTGTACGTACGGCACAACTTGCACGCTGGGAATCGTTATCATTAATACTAGGACCAGCTTTGTGTCGGCAAGCAGGACGGAACTCCTAAGGGGAGCTCGATTAAAAACGAATCACGCCTACCGACACTTTACCGGGCCATGCCTCGCAGGAAGGGCAAATCAAATCCTTAGCTCAAAATACGCCCCACAGACCTCTCCTTCAGGCCGATTGGTTTGTTTTTGGACGCGGTCAGAAGGTGACAGCAAAACCAAAACTAATCACCCGGCTTACCGGGAGCAGGGCGCAAAACTTTCTCCTACCACCCGGTTGGACGCAAGAACCGATTACAGACAAAAAAGGGCACATTATTACTGTGTCCTTTTGTCGTCTTTTGCACCACAGGCTAGATTGCGATTTTTAGGACGTTTGCTACTCGGGTGGTGTGATGTTATCTACTCGGCGAATCGTTTGTTGGTCCCCCAAGGGGTTGGAACGAGAGGCGTATGCTCGGGTTGAGAAAACCGACGCATACGGTTCCAAATTATTTTCTCAAACGATGTTTCGAGGGGACATGCAAAATGGTCATCGAGTTAAAAAATCCAACCCACGGTGTGTATGGAGAAAAACTGTGTGATTTTCCTGGTCCGAACAATGTAACAAAAACAAAAATTCCACCCAACAGCAGTTGCTCCAAAAGGAAGAACGAGAACACCACGCGTTTGTCTGGTCGCTCTCCCAAGACCACAAGTATTTTCCATAATGAAGTGGATGTAATTTAGTTGTGTGTTTTTCGCTAAATTCCGTTTCTCACCCTACTGACCTTTGAATACTTTTTTCTATTTTGTTACACCCTCGCTGGTGTGTGCGTGTCGTAGCACAGGGACATTGAATGCATGTGCTCCACGGAACGAATGGATGCGTGTAAGGTGGTTCCTTGAGAAAATTACACTCACCCCCCTCCCCCTCCCCCCATTCTCCCAACCGCGAGCCAGTGTGGAAACTACCAGGTGGAGCAATGAATGAGCTTCCGAGCCTCCCGCCACAACGCCCGAGAGCTATTTGCCCGGCTTGAGATGGTGCTATTTTTCGTGTTAATGACATCCATTAGTGTTAACTACGCGCGGCGCCGGCAGCGATGGCAGCGGATCCCAATCGCGATGGCAAGTCTCCACGCTGGGCGATGACTTCCGCCTCCGAAGTGCGTTATGAACTCACCCATGTTTCCGACCGACCCACCACCGATGAACACTCCAGCAGTGGTGGTAGGTTTTCTGGCCGCGCTCGGAACTCACATTGCGTGTATCCGATTTCAGGCATTTCAACAACCTATCCCTTTTGCTCTTCCGGTTTCGGACGGCATGAGGTTTGGTTCTTTTGGTAGATGTTTTCTTTTTTTTCTCTCTTCTCCTTTGAGAAACCAAAGTGTTCTACCGTTTTCTTTGTTCCTTGTTGTGGTGCTTAAGTTATTTGGAAGAATGCTATTTTATTCTCACTCACTTCTTTGCTAACAATAGCTAGCAACTTTCTCCAAAATAGACAAGACCCCATCGGCAAACGTTACTCGTACTCGATGGTAAGGTTTGTTTGGAACATCGCGTTTCAAGGTCAATGTTCTAGGGCGAACGCTGTCAACTTATTTAACATGGACACCCTTTTGCCCTGCGGGTTGCTTTTCCGGGAACCCTGTTCTTGTATTTATTTTACCGCCTGGCGTTGATTGAGTCGGGCCGGAAGCGTCCAACGGGTAAACCTTTCGATCATAATTACCGTTGCGTTTTCCATTACCTTTCGAACTTGAGTACGATTTTAGACACATCGGGATTTTTCTATTAACTTTATCACTTTATTGCTACAATTAAACCACATTTTCATAAAATTTAAATTGTGTCGAAATAAAGAAAACTGTGGCTACAAAAAGACAAGAAAATGTGATTGAAATACAAGTGTTCCAAGATTTGTTTAATTGTTAGTTTAAATATAACATACGTTGAAGGATTATTTCAATGCTTTGTTAATGCAACATTCTTGCCTGTTTTGAATACATTGTGAGACTGTTTATACTTTCTACGCGGAAATATGGCAGGAAGTTTATTTGACACTACAATATAATTGTTCCCTACAATAAGCTTTTCGGCGTTCAAATGGACGCATTTCCTGTTGGGCTCAGAGGCACCTGTCTATTAGCACACACACCCTCGTGGATTACAGTATAAAGTACCCACCCCCAAACTGTCGTTCCACTCCCTTTGGAACCTTATAAAACTGTTGTTCGCTTCTTTTTGCCTGGCATTTCCGCTTCCTTCCGATGGTAGCAGCTACGTTGTTGCTCCATGCTCGTGCTTGGCGTCCATTACCGCCTCTAACGGAACCTTTCCACGAGAGTGTTCGTGCCACAACAAGTGCCGGAAGCTTCCGGAAACGCAGGAACTTCGATTGAATTCGCTATTGTTAGACCACTTGCGTATTGTTTGCCCTTATGATTCCACCGTTTCCGGGCCACACTTGACTGGCTGAATGTATAGCAGGGAAAATCTTTTTCTTTTGAACACTTCACTTCCTTTGCGTGTAGCCTTCTCTTCGACGCTACCTTTTACTCGAGCCAAATAGTGAGACTGACTATTTTTTCCGCCTTGGTCCTTCCTTCTAATCAATCTGTTTGAAGCAACCATACTTCCGGTTGTAATGCGTTTCGTCCCTAAACGGTGTGTACACTCGAGGAGGATGAAAAAGGGCTGTTTTCTCTTTTTTATTTCGCACCACTTGCTGCGTGTCAAAATCTACACCAAATTCATATCAACCGAAACTAGACCCTTTTCGATGCAGGATTTTACGAACCTTTGCCTGGCTGTCATGGTTGCCGTTTTTAACACCCAAACTTTGGTGACCCGTTTTTGCAAAGAAAGTGTTGTTTGAGAGAGTTTCTGAGAAGGACTGAGCCTGTTTCTTTCGCTTGTGAGTTCATCTCATTCGTGAAATTTTTCTTTTGTGGTCTCTTTTTGTTTTAATTTTCTCCATGGAAATGTAGGGTTACTAGAAAACATTAGATAGGCATCGAATTCTCGCTCTTATTTATAAAATATTGGTCAAATGTTTGCGTCGTGTTTCTTCCTTTGTTTCGCCTTTGGTCTAATTAAAAGTTCTATTTAAATTGATTGATTTATGTCAAAGACCTTTCCCGAGGTTTAAGATTGAAATTTAAACCAAACAACTGTACGGCTACTGACAAAAATTACACACCGCGATTACAAGATTGGCAGGCTTTGTTCTCTTTGCAGACTTTTATTGAACAACATGACGATGGAATACGTCAATCTATACGAAACTATCGAATTACTATCCGTTCCATTTCGCCGTGAAAGAACAAGTTTTCGTGTAACTTCCCACAAAGTTTGACATGGAACGGAACAAGTTTTCTCGAACGATGCGTCTCTCTATCAACCGTGATGCATTGTTGTATTTTGCCAAGGTTTTTCTTCCTTGTTTGAGCTGCTAGCCAGGGTCCCAACTATCATTGCATCGTTGTTTGCATTCTTCCATAGCCCCTCGATGTAAGCACCATCATCAACGCTCCTTTTTTTCTACCTCCCATCTCTCAAGTTTCCCAAGGTTTGTGCTTTAATTAAGCGACCGAAACAGAAACTCTGGCTGTGATACTGTGGATTACCAATCTTTAAGAGTTTGATGGTGGTTTTCTATGTAACGTTGGCGTTGCCGGAAGAAACCCCAGTAGAAGTGGGATGTCGTTTTGGAACGGGCATTCAAATAGCTTGAGTGTCCATTGTTATAGAGTCAATGTCCTTGGAAACGCCGGAGGGCGTACAAAGAGATTGCAGACGTGGATTTTCGCAAACCATGGCAACGAGAAATACGACACTAGCCTCGGTGGATTGCATGCAACGAACGTTGGAGTGCATTGGCGCGAATGAAATTGTAAGACAGGGGCGAATTATTATTACCCCATTAAAGTATGAACCTGCCCGGAACGATTATCGTAACGGACGGAGGAAAACCGTGTGGCAGTGTCAAAAGAGCGAAGCCTACTTCACCGTTCAAGTTACACACTTTGAGCTTTCTTAGAATCTCTCCCAAAACGGCTTCCGAACTATTTCATAGTACGTATAATGATCGAGATTTGCTTCTTCCATTTGAAGACGATCCCGGCGAAAGATAGAGCGAAGGGGAACCATTCTCCCAACCCTCTGGGGAATGGAAAGAAACCTTGTGCACGAAGAAGATGGTTTGCAAGTTAAGTTCTCGTTTCGCTAACGATGACGCCGTTCTGTGCATCGTTTGTTTGCCGAAAAGATGCCGAGACACACGGAGGCCACAAAGGAATTATCCATTTGAACGGAGCACAATGGAATAGTTTGGGCTCGCTTTCGCCACTCGTGTCGCTTTCAATTTCGTTACGGTACCGCCTTTCCATTCCACCGGTATCCATATTCCGGCGCGCCTAACGTTACTTTCAATCAGGATTTTGTAAGAATCGTTTGGGAAGAAAAGTTAGGTTTGTACTTTACTTTTCTCTGTCTGTTTTTTTTTTATTTTGCCAAACGATGAAACCATATTCCAACAATCCGGTAGAGTCTTTAGTGGCTTTACTTTCTCACAAAAGCACCACACTGTTATGTGCGATGTGCAACTTCTCCTGGTCAAACATTTTCAATGGTTTTCAAATATACGTTTTGAAGAAATAACATTTACCATTCATTTCAACTTCAACCAGTTGTGTTAATTAAACATTATAGTTTTAACTATATAACTGTTACCAGACTTTGGATTTTCTTTCTAATCAATGCTTGTAGTTTTTGACAATTGTTTACTCTTTAATCACGCTTTTCACTGCACGATGCATGCTTCAATTTATCCTACGCACAAGCAACATGCTTCCCTTCTTCTTCCGCTAGCCTTGTCGATGTTTCTATCTTTCTTCTTCTACGTACACATTCTTCCTCTTTCCTTCCTTTTCGTTCCATTAAATATTTGTACATGAAATATTTTGTTAAATAAACGAATCATTTACGCGCGAGCGATAAGGACAGACCCGTGTCGACATCATGCGGTGTAAATCATATCCACAAGAAAAAAAGAACCAGAAGACAGCTACAAGCAGCTCAAGTTTCACGTCGTTTGCGCTCACAAACCTCCAGTAGAGGTGAAAGCTTTCCCCTTTTCGAGACCGATGTGTTTGCACGGTGTTAACGAAGCGTGGTTTCGGTATTACATGATCTATAGAAGGCTTATGCTGTGTAAGGCTTAAATAATGTCGATTATATTTGTTACTATAGATTTATTTTTCAAGAAGCGGTTTGCGTCCACTTAAAAGAAATATTTTTCATTCATTTATTTTCGACGAATGTCTTAATCCCATGATTATGTTGAACATGTTTCATGTTATCAGCAACAATTTTATTTATTATTCTTTGGTATCCTACAATTTTACCACATGGCCAACTGAATACTTAGCCATTCACATTAAGAAATAAATAACTTAACGCTCTCGATATGGAAAATATGTACGTGAGATGAACGAGTGAAAACTTGAAGCACCTCGCATCAAATGGAGGCGCATGGTCGTTTACGTAAATTCCCTTCCAAATGGAGGCGCATGGTTGTTTACGATGGGAAAATCCACGTGTGCTAATGAAGAACCAAACAAATCCGATAAATCCGTAAAGAATAGAAAAAATTGTACGAAATAATTTAAGAAGCACCTGCTGTCGTTTGAAACCCATTGAACGTGGTGAAAATATGATAACCGTTTTCTGGCCGATGTAGTTAATTTTTTAACATCTTTTTAAAGAGCGTGGGGTATACGATGCTGAAAATACTTGCCAACACGAAAAATAAAATCACCGTTAGACTGGGATAACCAGGCCAACCCACCAAATTCTTCCGGAGATGCAAAAGTGCGTAAATATCAACGAGCGTCGGGAAGGTATAAGGCCGAGCAGCAAAACAGTAAACAGTTACCTGGGGGAATTGAGAAGACAACCCATCTGGCGCAAAATATGTCGCCAGAATCATCTCCCTTGGAGACCCCTACTTTACATTTCCTCCATTTTCTGTCTTTCAGAACAGATAAAAGCTTTTATAACGTGCAGGAAGTGTACTTTTATAATTTAATCACGATTCCAGGAAAACACACATGTTTTACTTTTTGTTTGAGTTCTTTGAAACTGAAAATTCCAGGCGATGTAAACTTTGTCCTTTACATGTGCAGATTAATTTATATACTTTGGTGAGGATCTGAAATCACACTCATCGGACGATTCAAAATAGGTTATTCAAAATAACCTTTATGCTACTAGCTCAAAAACATTTGATCTCTGTTCTATGGTTATTACAGTAAAATTAATAAAATTAATTGTTGTTCTTCTCGTACCTGAGAAAGGCATCTCAAACGATATACATAGGAGAAGAAATACGTTGGATTGTAGATTTCCTATGTTGAGGAGAATCTTTGCCTTTAAGATTTTTTTTTCACGACTATAAAGGTATCCTAGCAACTAGGTTACCAGCTAAACCATTATGAAACTTTCTCTCGTAATCTAGTATCGTAGCAACATTTCCAGTTTAATATTTTATGACCCTTTACTCAGCAGCTTCATTTATCCCCCCGTCCAGTCTACAAAGCTTCGAGATTTATTTATTCAAACAATCTTTTTGTCATACCTCCTTGGTTGGCCAAGTGTTCTAAGGTACTAAACCAGCACCGTGGCCTTTGCATCCAAGGCACGTAACAAACGCAACGCGCACTGCAGAACAAATAACAAAAAAGGCAAGTTTTCTCCGCATGGCTGCTTACCTGGGCCGTTCTGTTGTATGTATGTATAGCACCCGTATCTCTCAACTTTTTCCCCTGGACGGGTGGAAAAAACAGAAATCTTTGCAATGCCAACCGATGGCGTACTTTTTGCATCTTGCTCATATTTGAGAGAAATTTTTGGGGTGGGGTCTCCGAAATGGGTCTCAGAAGAGTTTATATTACTGCCACGGTGAAGCATGGTGAAGCAGCTCCAGGAGTTACGCTAGGCTATCATGATAGAGGGCAAGAAACAGTGAATGCAGGTTGACACAGATTCGGCACGTAAACACCATGCGCCTCCATCGTAAACCGAGCGACCGCGTGACCGACGGAACGCGCGTAGAACAATAACTTTAGTGGCCTCGCGTTTGCGCTGCAGAAACATAAGTAGTAGCAATATATCGCCTGTAAGCAGTACGATTCCGTGTGACGAAACGAAAAGTAAAAATGGTTCGTTCATTTAACCGTCTTGCCCCTGTAGATGTAAGATGTACGGGACAAACTCTCGGTTTTCTAGGCTTTTACCCCCTCTCTCCGCTCACAAAACAAATAAGAAACTAACCAAGAAAAAAAGACCATCACAACCACACCATTCATTTACCACCCATTCAATCACCCAAAAAAACATCACCCCATTCTCAAACTCTTCCCAGCCCCAGTTCCTGTCAAAGTTCCTTCTATGCATTTTTTCTTTCTTTATCTCTCTCTCTCTCCCTTCCTCCATATCCCTTCACCACATAACTGTTTCCTAAACGAACAAGGATCAACAGTCAATAACACTGCCAAGCGTCAACTAACACCCGTTTACACGCCTACACCCATGGACACGCACTGGAATCGACTGATCCAGCCAACAAGGAGAGGTGATATTTGGCGATCGCTTCTAATGAGCACGCAGGACACGCCAGCAGCCATGTTACACTGAGCGAACCAGTTTACACAAAGGCTCATTCTCAAAGCACTTAGAAGACACTATTCTCTACACGCAAATGTGTAGGCAACTATTCACACCCATACACACACACAAACACAAACACGCGCGTACATAGACAGAAAAAAGTACTATTAAATCTCAAGAGGACACATGACTGATTTGGAGCGAAGTGTTAAGGAAGTTTTGATCTTTTTCATTCATTTTATGTGATGAGATATGTTTATTATGTTGTTATTTTTTCATTTCTCTGTTACAGTTTCTGCCTCATTTAAGAATATCATTTCTGTGATTCCAGCAACAAATAGAATTTATTTCAAATACAATTAATTAAGCCATTGTTTTTCTTTTATGGTTTCCTACCCATTTTTCCTCCTTTCGCGGTGTATTTGATTTATAGACGGTACGATTTTGTGAGCTTTATTCATCCTGATAACCCTATTATTACTACTGTTATTATTTGTTTTTGCAACCAGTTGATTGAATTGATTCATGTTGGAAATTTGCGGGATTCATCCGAAATGCTCACTCCACGCGCCGTGCCAATAATTGGCCCTTTTTCCCAGTAATCATCCCAATTCACTCGTGCGGCATTTGACACCTCGACTTGTCCCACCCTGGACAAGCTGCCACGTGACGCACGCTGGTTTGTCCGGTGGTGGTCACGTGTTATTGATTTTGTGCACCCTTCAAATTAACTTCATTATGACCGTTTGATGTTATCGGTGCCTTTTCCATATCTCATCTCTCTCCTGCCGCGTTTTTGACTCTCGTTGGTGAAACTGACCCTTCATTACTAGGCCCAATTGTTCGGAGAAGACACAATCAATTCGTGTGAATGGAAAAATCAACTCCTACCCTTACACCCACAACCACTGGAAAACGCGGTCGGTGCGCGTACATTGATCAGTTCAAAAGTTACAAAGGAAAACATAAACAAAAACCAAAACGAATTCCTCCGATCTGATTCGTGGCACAGATCGAGGATTCTGTAACGATTACGTAATAAAATGGATTGACAAAAAAAAAAACAACCAAACCCAACGATTACAACATTGTGCACGAATGGCGTTGGATACGGCTGTTCCATTAATGAACCACAATTGGACACACAATCAGGAATCCCTTCGGCGTACAACCGATCGTCCTCGTTTTCGACTGGCGGTGGTGCTGAATGCAATTTGTCAATTATGATTTCGTCGGTGCAATTATCCGAGAGCATTCTGGGTGTTTGGTGGATGAATTGTAGCGACCAGCTCAGACGAGTAAAAGCTTGTTTATTTATTTCATTATTTAAAATCCAACCGCGTAGTAACGGGAGGACAGTTTTATGTTTTAATTTCCCTCCATCATATCCTTTTGATTCACTATTACTCCTTTTATTTGCTTTTCGAAACGCTTACTGTCATAATGAGAGAAAAATATGCCAATAATGTCGTGATTCATTGACTAGATTAACACGAATACATACACAGATGAGATACAGAGCGATTTGCAAACGTTTTTCTGCACTAGAAAATAGTGTAATTACTTGTACGTGTAAGAAGTCATTATTTATTTACTCCTGGAATAGTACTTGCCAGTTCCCCAAGACCCAAGACACAGGCTTAATTGCTCAAATAAACACGCTTCGACACGCAGACGCAATTGTTGGTGTGTGTTTGTTTTTAGGATTTCAAAACATCTTTACTGTACTCATTCCATACACTACCCTAACTTAACACGCCTTCGATCATATTTTCACAACATTTCAAAAGAACAGTCTAATTACTTAACAAAAAAAACCACGACCAACTCAATTCTTCTTACCATCAGGACACTGCCAACAAACACACTCTTCACCAAACCCAAAAATTACAAAAGAGGAGACACATCCAGCGCGCAAACAAGCGAAAGATAATAAACGCCTTAGAACGCAAGCAAACCCGGTGTGAAACCGGTCGCTTCTCTCAGTACTCTAGACGTGCTTCGAGGCATAAGCACCAAACTCAAGTTATAGCTGGTGGCCGACCACACTACTACCAATATCTATAACAAGCGTATGTTTGTGAGATCATGCAGTTCTGTTTTTCCTACCTCATTTAACTTATGTCGTTACTTTTTGACTAACACTAGCGCCACATCTCACTGAATCAAAGACAAACACTTATCGAAAGTGGCCAAGCTAGTCGATGATGACGATCAAGTTGGCACCAGTATTTCAATTATACACCCTAAATTATGATTTGCTGTAAGTTGTACGCTCATTAGTTGACCTTTTGCATACTCCCGTTTTCCGTACCATTTGTTGCGTTGCTGGAAGTAAGAATTTACTAATCTTTGGCTTTTCAATCGGATAGAGTAAGCTGGTAGCACACACACTTACACACTCGAACTACCACCCCGCGTAACCGACACGAACCACTCGTTACTCGATACGATCGGTGCTGAAACTCGGTGACTGCTCATAAGGTGCCCGAGCGTAATACTGATTGCATTGATTTTATTTACCAAATGTACTTCCCTCGTTTCTGGTCCTTCAAGAGTTTGAATTTGTTATTCGAAATGGATTTTAATTTGTCTTTGTGCCAACGTATTTTTGGGTACTATTTTTAAGTGACTTTACTATTCGTTTTGTTATGTTTTAATCATTACAAGAGATATTTTAATTTGATAGACTCTCATCGGTCCACCGCGAGTAGTCCTCATCGGTCTAAGATTTTGCGTTAACCTAACAGGAAAGACTCTTGAGAGAACGTACATTCCAACAATTGACACAAACCTACTCCAAAGGCAAAATCACGACTCCTTTGAAAAATCTATCGAAAGATTTCCTTAAGTGTTTCTTCTATTCACATGTCCCTTTCCATCCAACACGGAAGGAAAATCCTTTCAATATTCAGTTCCCCCAGCCCTTCTCCTCGGACAAAAACTATAAAAATAAGATAACCAACCATCAACGGACGAATGAAACGAATGATACCGAAGTAGCGAAAAGAAGAAAAAAATACAATACAGAACGAACAACCACCCAAACCCCCCCTTCAAAAGCCTTTAAAATACGGGAACCCAAAGTGTTACACGCATAGTTTAGGAGTTTTTTGGTTATGTGCAGGAAATGATCGACTGGATGTCCTACCTGTCGGTAGTGTCAACGCTCGCCTTCGTCGTGTTCTTCGCCGTCGGACCGGGCTCGATACCGTGGATGATAACTGCCGAGCTGTTCTCCCAGGGGCCGCGGCCGAGCGCGATGGCCATCGCGGTGCTCGTGAACTGGATGGCGAACTTCGTTGTTGGAATTGGTTTCCCAAGTTTAAAGGTAAGTGCGTGACAGTTTGTCCGCCATTGGTCGAGTCCGGCAAGTTTACTAATTAATTTCGTTTCCGTCGTTTTCTTTCTTCTCTCCCGTCCTGCAATAGACTGCCTTGGAAAATTATACATTCCTACCGTTTAGTGTATTTTTAGCAATATTTTGGATATTTACATATAAAAAGGTTCCTGAGACCAAAAACAAAACGTTCGAAGAAATTTTAGCTCTGTTTAGGCACGGAAACGGAAGGTAAGACCATTTCATTTCGCATTATGCCTGTCATTACTTTAACTACCTACTACTTGCCGCTTTCAACACAACACAATCACAAATTTAAACCAGAAGACAGTTCGACGAACTCAGCCACTCCGGAATGCACCGGAAATCTGGCGAGGCCAAGGACTTCTTTCGTACAAGGGAACGGGTTACGCTTTGGAAAAATTCATCGACCGTTATAATTAGAGTTGATTGGAAATGCTACAAGCATTCCAAGCAAATAGAGTAGAGGGGATATAAAGGGGTTTAAACTCCGATTTATCATTCGCTTCTATCAATTCTGCATCAGAAAAATTCGGTAGACAAGTAATTTTCAAACTAAAGGCATTTCTAAGATTCAACTAAGGTCTAGCTTAACCACCGATTCAGTAAACTTCAATATGCTGACTTCCTCTCTTAAATCCGACGGGTGGTTTTTGATGGAATTCTAACCACTAAAAAGGCTCTTTTAACATTGACCACATAATTCAGAGGACGGTGAATTAAACGTTAATTGAAATTGGATACCGATTGGAATTTCTCTCCGGTTCTTTTGGTACAAAAATATTGAGTTTCAAACTTCCCAGGGTTGCTTTCGTCAAAATGTGACGATGTTATTCCAGCAATGAAGGAGCAGACGAGCTGATAGGAAAACTTGTATGTCTCTTCCCTTTGCCTGCTTGTTGATACCTGAATGTACGATTGTTCATTTCCCTGTGTTTGGTAAAACAATCCTCGGCCTTATGTTAAACTAGCCTTGAGAATTATTTAAGTCGGAGCGTTGAGCCCATATTAATACCTTCAACGAAAATGTCTTACTGTGTCGTGCAATAAACTTTATTTAAACACTCATCCATATAAACTTCACCAAGGAGCCGAATATCAACCAGTTTCATTTTCCACTCCCTAACTTATAGAAATCTTCGCGATAGTAGACTCTACGGGTAAGTGCAGTTGCGCAGTTTAAGCAATGAGAATTCGCTCGCCCGCTATGAACACAAGAAGTTCCCGATAGCCTTTCAATAAAACAAAAAGAAAATCACATCAAATGAATCCTTTTCCGATGCCCGTTTACGAGTCCCACTGCGCCCAAAACGTCCCAAAACGTGGTTATGTTGAGTTTGCAATGCAAACACAGCGGATCGCTTGCATTTTGTTTTGTTTCATCGTTTAAACCGTTGTTGTTTCACGTCGCCATATGCTCACCATTTGTTCAGACAACGTGTTCGTACCCTTTGCCTAATTGTTTTGCTTTATGCTACCAGAAAGCGGAGAAAAACCCATCCACGTGTCGATGCACCGTAACCTGCTTTCTCTTTTATTTGATTCGTTTGGATTTTTTTATGTTAATCGATCGGTTTCTTCCGACAGCGTAGAGTCAAACAACACACGGAAATTAAATACTGTTTTTGTTTTACATGGGCTTACCACTTTTGTCGTTGTAATTTTTGCATGGATAGGTTTTGATCGTGTTCTGCAACTGCACTGCCTGTAGATTGATTTTGGAAAGAGAGGAAATTATTAAATTTCATTATAAAAATGAAATCAATATTTAATATCCGACACATCCAAATATCATAAAAAATGATAAATTCAATTGAATTTATCACGGAGGTTTACATCGAGTCAGTTAAATATATTACAGAGATTTACTCCAATTGAAGAATTATACTGCAGGAAACTATTGAGCCACATAGTCCAAAATATGTCTACATAAATCGACCTCGCTCCGGAAAACTCCCCTTCCCATGGTAGTTGGATCCTTTTCTTATCTCTCCATGTGGATGCTCCGTTAACCAATTAATTTTATCCGAGCCGCACCCCGCTGCCCGGGACGATCCGTAGTGCGCAAGCCAATTTACTGAGCCACGCGTCTATCGTTCGCTCTCGTGTACGCGAGAAGGCGGAAAGAATCATTCATTCCGGCCAGCACACACCGGACCGGGCATGCCGGGGTCGTTTATGTTGGTAATTAAATTCATGCCAAAGTGCAGTGCACTTTCACTGGCACACGTGTGTTGTTCTATCGAATTTCCATTTTGGCGATAAGCTTCTTTTCCACCACTCACCCGACTCGAACACCTGTATGAGTCACATGCACATACAATTACAGTACCACTTTACAGTATGCAAAATGATCGCCTACACCACCAAGAGTCGCACAATGAGTTTGTGGAAAAATCAACACTCCACCGAAAGGGGGTTTAAATAAATTAAGCACCCCCACTCACACGCTCGTACCGTCCGTGGGCTTTTCCCATTGTGATACGCTCCGAACCGGAAACACTGCACAAATATGGCGCACAAAAATGCTACCGTAGTGTCGTACAGATGTACAAATACACTTAAATCACCAAAGGCAAAGGTTACTCCCAAAAACTACGCACTGCTTCACTGTAGCATACAAGGCCTTAATAAAAACGATTGCGA
>KE525352.1:117262-130476 GCA_000441895.2 Anopheles sinensis | reverse complement strand
CACTGCATCCCTCACCCGGAACACGGGCGAAAAACGGGTGTGAATTTGTAACAGTTTGTGAATGTGATAATTATTAAAAATGCTTGTAAAACAAATGCAACTGAATTATCTAAAACAGAGAAAACCGCATTCATGCGCTTTTCCTGCAACTAGGTATGGTGCAGTAAACCGTTTGGATGGATGGATTCAAGTGCAAAATATTATTGTATAGCCCATTGCTTGCATGCTCTACAGCATACGAGAGCATATTCTATTCAAATTTGAAGGATATTCCACGCTTCTGCACACGTTTCGCTTCAGCTGTAGATCTCCACAATGCTAGCACGGTTTGCTAAATTTTGCTATTTTTCGTTCAGCAGTATTTTTGTTTATGAATATTTTATACTTCATACAACAGATAAATTGCAACACCTTTGCACAGCATCATCCTCCTCACAGTCCTCCAAAGCACAAATGAGGCTTTTTTTAACTCTGATTCGCTGCTCTTAGAAACCGTTAGAGAGAACATAAAATTATTAGTACCACCAAAGTGAAAAGAAAATTTCACATCAACGCCCAATACCACCGAACTGAGGCAAAATGGCGGCGAAAATGGCGACTGCACGTGATGGCGCTGATGAACGTACGCCATTAATTGAAACCGTTTCGCAAAGCGGACACCAAGCGGATGTTATGAATTATTCAAACCATTTGCCGTCCCGTTGAGAGCAGCCCCAAAAGTGACAGAGGGGTTTTATGTTTACGACTGTGGGGTGAGCAAAAGAAAAGAATAGCCCCGTTCTCTCTGCCCTAAGTCAGCAAAACTGTTTCGAATGAGCGATGTTCTTTGCAAATTTGGCTCAAGGCTACGCATGTAGGGGAACTTGTTCCAATATGCAATTACTAAGATAAACAGTTGCAAAAGAAATGAGTTAGACAATGTGTCAGAAACGCTTGAGGCAAAATGGTTCATGGCAAATAGGAGAAGTGGTAATCAGAGAGTTATAACGACAATTTTTTTTTTCTATGTCAATGTTTGATAAATGTTGCATAATGCCCACATTTCTGTATGAGACAAATGAAGAATTGTTAAAAGTTATTTGTCACGCTGCCGAAGGACGGCCGACTCGTTTCTTAAATCGTTAAATCTGCTCTCCATTCGGACTCGATGGGGTTAGCACTCGTAAACCGTTTCAGGGAATGGAAAAGAACATTTTACTTCTTGGCGACTAGAATCAATGCCACGAAGTGATTTTACTTCTTTCGGAAGCGTTAAATTGCGGATGGGGTATGATTTTTGAGATCAAACCGAGTTTGTCAGCGTCCAATGAAAATGAACGTTGAAATTCGCTCTAACAACAACAAATTTGACCGCTTGGATGGAGTGGTTGAAGCTCAACTTTTCATCAAAGGAACTGATCGGAGCACTCCCACCGACTTACGCGTTCCTCGGGTCAACCGTCCCGCCTCGAGGGCAGGTCAAAGAAAGCCCCTCCGATCGGGATCCGTCGCCCGCTGGTGTGCCCACCGTTTGTTCCCACTCACTTTTTGGCTTTGGTCGACGGAAATCCGGCGTTTCTAATTACTCCTAAATCAATTAATCATCCTTTAATGGAGCGAAAAGCCTTACGGCCCGAGCGATAAAGGGCGATTCGTTTCGACGACGGCGACGATGATGGCAAACTTTTCGTCGTTGTCTTCGGCTGTTGCGATAAGATGGCCTTTTTCTCCCCCCGGTGGCCCCTATCTCCCCGTTGTCATTTTGAATGTCACCGATTCCCTTCGATGTGCTTTTCCGAAAGGCAAGGGAACGGTGAGGGGAAGGACAAATAAATAATATTCCTTTCGGTCGCCGCGCTCCACTGAAACGGACAGTGGCAACGGTAATGACGATGTCAGGCTTTCGCTCTAATGAATAATCCAATCCCTTCAAAGCGCGCCAGCGGCGAAAAGCCTTCCGTCCACCCTCCCGATTGCCGGTGGGCGACCGGCTTTACGCCACGAAACCCCATAAACCTCGGCCTACTCCCGGCGAGTAAGCCAACGTGGCCTTTTACTTACGAGGACGAACACTGGTCGCCCGGATCGGTAAGTGTAGGCGTAGTGGGCTGCGTTGGGTACGGCTCAATTTTCCGTCCTGTGATAATTAAATTTGTAGGCAACAGACAGACAGACTCCCTCGCAACGCTTTCTTGCCCGGACCGATCCTTTGATAGCGTTGCCCCTTCTTTTTGGTCATTGACATAAATGCTGATAATTGACAAAGTATCCTCGGAAGATTCGAGTGCCCTTGGGGACTGGGACACATTATCCGGCTCAGTTGAGCGAGAGTTGATTCCACTTTCACCCAACCAAAGCCCGCCCAAGTTAAAACGTACAATTCAAGGTTTTTCTTCGTATCTTCGTATCACCTGTATCTATCATTTTCATTCCATTTTTCCAAGGATTCAAACAAAAAACATTTTTCCATTTCATTCTTACTCGATCTCGGGTTCCGGAAACCGCCCCACAACTTCACTACACCGGCAAATGTCGAAACCAAATGCTTTTTCGGTACTAATCCATACGATTAAGGACAAACCAATTGCATTCCTGACCGATCGACCCGCTTGCACCGGGCGTCAATATGTTTGCTATTTTCCAGCGATGACGAGCCCCAAACCGAACGTAACTCGATCCACTCGGACTCGGTCCAGTTGCAGCACTCAAACTCCAACCTGTCCTCTGACGCACAAATAGGACGTAAAACGGGGGGCCTTGGTGACACGAAGAAGTAGGATCTGGCTCATAAACACTCTCACAACCGTTTTCTTATTGTTTAGTATTTAATTTTAAGTTTGAGTTTGAGTTTACACCTCATTTTGATAATTATTTTCCTGTTTTACTTACGTTATTACGCACAAAGTAGATCCAGCGCGTTTAATATTGGGTTTATATAATGTGATTAAAAAGCATCCAGAACAGTCTCAATAACAGGAGAAGAACAGTCCATAATTAGTATTAAATTTCACGAGGTCCGAATTCGATATCGACTCTTCAATTGTAGTTGCCCCAAAATAAAGTTGTTTCAAATATCCATTCAGTACTTACCGAAAGATGATAGTGTTGGTGTACGATAAAAATCACCATGATCAACCTTGCCACTCCATAAAAACTCTCAAACATAAACTTCAATTTTAGGATCTGTAAAAGAAGCATAATCATTACAAGAAACGTCATTTATTGATTACATTCTGTAGCTTCCACAGTAGTAAAAGTCAGAACAAATGTTATATTGCATAGAGTTACCCTATCATGTAGCATATAGAAATAAAGAAGTAAAATTGAACCTTGTACAAAGCTTCCAAAATCGACAGCAAAACGCCGAAATGGAGTATATGCGCCGCGCGCCCCGTCGTAATGTCGTGCAATGTAAGTTATTCTGCAAACTTTCGTTATTAGTTGTACCCTATGAGTTATGTGTGTCGTTTCGTTTCGTTTCGTGCCAATACAGGGCCGTCTTTTATTTTCCTTCCATTAGGTACACACGCTAAACAAACAATACCCACCATTCTCGCCCAGTCGTTCCTCAGCGCTGCCTCCACGAGGTACAGGAATCCAAACAACGCGACAAACATTCCACCAAGTCACTTCCGTAAAATATCGTTCGCTGCATGCCGCCCGAGCGCCGGTGCCCGCACTCCGGGGAAATGGAAATTCTTCCAAAGTTCCGCCTCCGCCTCGAGTCCACCCGGCGGGAATGCAAACGGCTAAGTTTCGGCTTAACTTCCGCCGGCAGCCAGCTGGATGGTGGTAAAGCCGACGCAACGCGCCAGCCGACCAGCGCTAGCGCCGATAGCGAAAGTTCAATTTCCGTGTAATTTGGCTTTCGTTTACTTTCCCACCTGGAATGGAATGGTTGTTTTTTCCCCGCTTTTCTTCCTGCCCGTTCGGTGCTTTTGGTATCCGCACCTTGCCGGAAAATGTATTCGCTTTGAAAGGCGGCGACGTGAACGCCTCACGGTACGGCGCGCAGTTTAAGGACGATGGAAGGACATTATCATTCATTCCAGGCCGGCTGCTGTGGAAGATAATTTCATAAATAATAGTCTTCCCGGCGCACCGTCGCCTACACGATGAAGTTGTGTGTTCTCCGTTCCCCTGCTCGCGGGTTCCGGATTGGGGCGAAACTTTTCCAATATACCTAAAGTGAAAGCACGATTCGCGATGTATGGATGGAGACATCTTTAGCAAGTTAAATTCGACACCAACTTGCCTCGTTTTCTTGTCCTGTGTTCTGGGCACTTCGATAACCGTGAAGGGAAATTATTACCGTGACGACAACTCTCTGTATGAAGCATTGTTCGATGTGTTGATATATTTGACACCCAACATGTGCTGAAGCTTGATAAGGCACGCACTTCGCCGAACGAGTCACATTGTCAAATTTCCGATATATTACGTCACGCAGAAATCAGAGGAAAATAAAAACTCAATCATCCCATGTGATCTTTTCCTTGCCATGTTCCTTATCGCTAATGAACACCTTGATTGGTAAACAGCTCTTCACTGCAAAAAAAGCAAATAACGTTACAGAGTACACTAGAGTATAATTTCTGTTGATTTCTTTTCTTACTTTTTTGATCCTTCTTCTGGCACGCAAATGACCCATTTATCACCTTGATCCACCGGCCTATGGCACGCAACCTACACGTGCTGATGGCCGTCAGCATGGTTTCCCGATTCCACGCGGAGCCAAGTGTCTTTGGGGAGAGAAAAAAGCACCCTTCTTTCTAGCGTACCTTTTACTTACGGAACCATTCTATTCTCTGCACAACACGTGAAAATATTGTTTCACAATAGAACAGGCAGCTGTTCCTTGCTTTGCAATACACACCCTTCCTACACCGTTTCGTTCATGCATAATGCTTGTTCAACATGTCCTTTTGGAGATTTTCCCTTTCAAAAGCTGCTTCTAAAAGCTGGTATTTTCTTTTACCTGATTCCAATCCAAGCAAACGGTTCCAAAAGAGAAAGAAAACGATGTTTAAAACATCTCTACAGATGGGAAAACAGATGGGAAACCCTTGAATGAACTGTCAAAGACACAATTGGGAACCCTTGAATGTCCATCGATTCCATCGACTACACTCGAGCTCGAGCTGAATGGGAGCGTAATTAAAGTCGGAAGAAGCAAGAGCCTCGAGCTGGCGAGGGAAAACAGAAGAAAAATACCCCACGAAGAAACTGTTAAAAATTCACACTCGTTTTCATACGCTATCGGTAATCTGATAATATTCACTTATTACATAATCGTAGAGTGTGCGAATTTCAGGAGTATGCTAAACTGCGTAAATAATCTGGAGCCGCAAAGTATGAACTCGGGCATCGAACACGCCGCGCTGATGATCTCCGAGGAAAAGACCCAGCACGATTCACGTAAGCCATCTTTGTTTTTTTCCTTAACACAGTGTGCGTGTGTCTTTGTGTGTGTGTGTGTGAATTTGATGAGTGAAGGGAGGATGGTGGTACTTAGGGAGGTAATGCCGGGTGAAGGGAAACGCTAACACTTAGTAAGCGTGAAAAATCTCATAGTGGCCTCTAACACGTGCTTCTAGCATCAATTTTTTTAATCGAATATCTCTTCCTCACTCACGCGAACGAGCTTTTGCACTCTCTCTTCCTCTCTCTCGCTTTTCTCCTTTCACTCGTCAAACCGAACCTATCTATCAATCTTCCCTTGCCACGCTTACCTTGCATCAGCCATATTTTATCCTTCATTTGTTGTTCCTCTGTTTTTGTCGGTTTTTTTTCGGAAAGGTTTTCACAGATACACATATTTTCTTTCCTTCGCAAGGTTTTTCCCTATTTGCTATTTGGTGTTTACTGTTTGATGTGCATTTTTCCATATCTTTCCCATCGCTTAGATTTCGCCGAATGGTTGTTTTATCTTTTCTCGTATGTGTATACATTTTTCTTCTCCGCATGCGACTCGGTTCGGTGTTCGTTAGCGTTCCGAGCGGGCCCGCTGAAGGGGCTCGAGCTCACATTTCACGTAAACATTATTACACGCTTCACTAGCGCACCTCCGTGCCTATAGCCATCACTCAGCGAATCAACCACGCCAGGCCGACATGTTTTTCTTTCCACCATATTGTACATATTTTGCTTGTTCGGTACCGGTTATTTTTTTACACCACTCTCGTCCTAAAGCTTTTTCGTTCGCTACCTTTTTGCTTATGCTACATGGTGATGGCTGATTGTGTGTTGGGTGTGTGAGCCGGTGTGGTTTTGCGTTCTGTTCTTTATCTTCTCGACAGTGATACGAGAGTCATAAATTCTGTTCTCAATTTCCGCCTTCGCCGTCAGTTCCCCGGGTGAAGGAGAAAACATCCTTCTAAAGGCTCTATTAAAGCACGATCCCGGGCAAAACGACACAACCTAACCGTAACCACCCGCATTTATACAGCAGTTAAAGTAACACTTCAACTGTTTTTGCAAGGTGGAATGTGAGACGTGAATTATTTATCGGTTCACAAAACTGCTACCACATGCTACCGGAAATGTGAGGAGGATAACATTTTCTGATAAATTTAGATTGTACCTTGGTGATACTCAATAAAATTCCGATGCTTTTTTTATTTTAAAATCAATTACAATCAGCAACGCTCTTGGAAAATGATCTTGTCTGGTTGATTCCCGAATTCATCCATTGAATCCAAATTCAACTTGAAATTCGATCATTTTCGAGCAATGTTTTTCTTCCATGTAATTTTCCTTTGAACCTTACGTAGATCCCCTTCTCAAATGGCTCTCTGCTGTCTATTCTCTTAACTGGCATTGGATCGCATGGCAGATGCTCCGCGCCTCCGAAAAATGTGCTTTTCACAATTTTTCCAATGATGATGTTGCAAAACACAACTACAGGAAACAGTGAAATCCCACCGTCAGCCGGAACCAAAACAAATGCATATCAATGAGAAAGGAAGCAAGAAAGGCTGGCTCGTCATGCGTTTGGCCGAGTTTTTCTCGCATGATAAAGGGTGTGTATAGCCGCACAAATGGACCCGATAAAATGGAATAAGCTCAAAAAAAGTGGAGAAAATGGTGAAGTTTTGAATGGGCCAAAGCCCGCGAGCGAACCCATATATTTTCCAACTCGGGCTTTCTCCACGGTATATTTGCGTTGTGGTTGAGCGGTAAAAACATACACTTTTTGGAAAGTTTCGAAAAGCATTCAACAATACAGAACCCACACACACACACACATACATAATAACAGCAGGAAAAGCTGCTTTTCTCCGTACTCTCGTCTCCCCGTTCTTTTGGTACTTTTTTCACTTAAAATTCTACATATGCCGCACACGGTTTTCCTTCCATTGAAGTGTGCGTAAACACGAATGAAGTGCTTTCACACTCGTCGCCACCTCTTACATGCCGTTGCTTCAAGCAAGATCCTCGAGCAGCGTCCTTAAACATTTTTCCGGGCCCAGATTTGTGTGCGCTCGCTCGCGCTTCTCGGCTTGTGAGTTCTGTAAATACAACGTGTTAAATCGTGTACTTAAACCTACACTTCCAGCGTTACGTTCACCATCCACCATTTGCCCCCCCTCCCCCCTCCCTTTCCCGCCGTTCTACTTGCTGGTGGTGGTATTTTTACTCCTACTCTCCTTCCCTCCCCCCATCAAACACCTGACACTTATCTTTGCCGACAAACGTTTGTCGACCGAGGAAAAACATGACTTTCATGTTCGTAAGTGGAAGATTTAAATCAACACTTCCCTCATCCTCCCGCCCAGCACCATCTGGCCCCGATCGCAACTTTAGCACCGGCCCCCCATTTCTCCCTCACGAAGTCCTTCGACACGGATTTGTCCTTCAAGGAAACCCGACCCTCACTGCATTGCGGTGTGCGCGTGTGAAATGAAAAATCAAGTACGATCTGGCGTTGGAAAAATGCTGCCAAATGCAGGAGAGACGATGGAAAACCCTGGTCGAATTCATTTCACCCCTCCACTCCCCATAGCGTCATCGTACAGAAAATTGGGTATGACAGCTTCCGCGAGCTTGTCATTTGCAGTCGCAACATTTTCATCATTTATCATCGAGTTGGAAAGACGGCGAGCATCATCTTTGATGCGCCCGTCGCGAGATTGTGTCTCCCTGACGCCCTTGAACGGTCTCACGGGCGGTTGCTGGGTGGAAATTGCTCTCCCGAGCCTTTTGCGTCCTCGATCGACAAAGGCTGGGCGAACGTTTCCACCAGAAGGTTCACGAAAGCTGAACGAATGTCTTCATAGATGGTGGCAAACGCGGTGTGACGATGTTTCCCCCCTAAAGTGCTTCTACATTGCCCGAGACTTACCGTGGGCACTATCCGATGGAAAATCTTCACACCTTCACAGATTGCTGAAAACGACACGTGCTACGAAGACATAATCGAGCGCGATTAAAGTGAAGGATTAGATATGATTCGATTTTGTTTTTCCTTTCGTTTCCCATCTCATTTGCGTACGCAAACTGTGGCGGAATTTTTCGCTCCTTAATCGGCCTCAATTTGTTTCCCTTAAACATTACGCTTTTACCCGCAGGTGTTCGTACATTTTGGGTGGAATTGAATCATTTTTCGTATCGTGTTTCAGATGTTTTTAAATGTTTGTCGTAGTTGTTTTGTTTGTAAAGAAAAATATTACTTTTGATGTATTATGCTAGTACCATATCTAAATACAAATAAATTTTACAGTTTCACTAGCTAATTATTCACTTATACACGAACAAGTTATTACCACAAGACTATATATTAAAGAGATGAATAATTTCAGATTGGGTTAGAGATCGGTGTACGGTTTTAATTCCTTCAATGGTTGGGTTAGAAGGAAATATCCTTTCCTCGCATAGATTAAATGTTTTCTAAGTTGCTTCGCGATACTGCAAAACCGTAAAACATAGGAGAGAGGACCGCGTGCTTGATGGAAGTACTAATACCGAACCGTTAGGAAACACACAAAACAACACCCACATATTCAAGCGACCATTAATACCGATAGTAGTGCACAACGTTCCTGAAAGCTTTCCATCGAAGGGCGAAACCCTGCTGCGATTTCCTCGCTGCCGCTAAGGACGGCCCACAAGTTGATGCTGTGCCCTTAATAGCACTGAAAGGTTTTCGCCACCCAAACCATCGTTTGATCAAACGCTTTACGAACTGTATTTGCTTCCCATTTTTTTATTATTTTTAATTTTTGTGTGCTTAAAAGCAAAGTGCCATCTGGGGCCGCTCGTAATAGACCTTCCGGCACACAAGCAACAACCATTATAAAACACATGTGGCAGCACAAGAAGAAAACAGAACTATAAAAAACATACTTTAAATGAGTGTCGAATAAGTGTAGAGGGGGTATGGTACTCATTGGTGCATTCAATTCAAGCGTCTAACATATCCTTAAACAACAGGATTAACACCTTTTCACAGAATTACTTCTTAAAGGTGGAGAAAAAAGAACAAGAAATGTAGAGACAAAATTTCATCGATGCCTTAAATAACAAGCGTCATTAACTCACGCAGTAGAGAGATGTAGTGTGTACTTAGATTTTTAGTAGTTTTATTCATCGCTAAAGCTTAAACAAACCTTTCCGAACGGCAGACGACTGATTCCAGGCAACAGAGTGTACACACTTCCACCGTCTTTTACCGATTTCCTTTTCTCTATCACGCTCGCTGAAATACTATCTTGCCTTTATGCTCTTTGTGACCTATTTCCGAATACACCGGACACCGACGACCGATCGGGCACTGCACTGGATCGTTCAGATCCTTGCCTAAAGCTGAGCCAGCACCAGCCCTACCGATAGGCTATAAACCGCCTGTTCGGAAGCGGAGCAAACTGCTGCTTCCATTCACTTCACCCTTTGATCTTAACCGCTTCAACCTGCCATCACCAACCGGAGGGCTCTCCCGTTGCCACCTGCCAGTAGTAGTTCTACACACTCCCAGCGTCATGTCGACACTCTTGAACTGCTAGAGCCGATTATCCTGATCATCACCTTCGCCAAAAGAGTACAACATCCGTCTGGTTCCGGCGGACCCTCACAAGATACGGACGAGGGGAAAGGGATGAGGCGCGGGTTTTGTGCGTGTTTACGCGTGTGTGTGTGCAATAGCTGATAGCACACTCATCACCTGCTAGAGTTCTGTAGAGTTTGTATACTCACCCCACTCACACTCAGTCTGTACATTTACTAATCGGTCGAAGATCGATCGTTGGTCAATCGCTCTCATCCAACATGTTCGTTTCACTCCAACCGTAACCACGCGGTATCCATAATGGCGTTGTCCTCTGCTGTGACTCCCTTGCTGTGGTTCATCTTCCACCATCCGCCATCCGCATATGCATCATGTGCGCTCGCACCGAATCGCTCGATTCCATACGGGCAGTGTTCGGATCGGCAACGCTGGACGGCGAGATGGGCCCCTATCCACTGAGCGACCACAGCAACCTGCTCGGTCCGTCGTCCAAGTACGTCGGCGTTGGGCTAGGCTACGCGGTCCCTTCCGGTGGGTACGGTGGCCATATGCCGGCAAACTACGGCACGACGACGGCCGGCACCGTTGGCACGACCGTTGCCATCAGCACCAACTGCTCCCCGATGCCGCTGAGGCGGGCGCGGGCCAGCGGACGGGGTACCGGGGCGCCCTCGCACGGTAACGCGTCCTACGGCTATACGCAAGGGGACGGCTATCATGGCGGCGGTGGTGACGGCGGGGGACTACCGGTGCGCGACAGCTTTCGGCGTCACTCCGCTCACGGACGGATCGTGTGTACAGGTATAGCTCAAATGTTATCACCTCAATAACCCTTCAGACACTTGGTCAGATGGTCTTGTGGCATTCGTCTATCCCTGGAAGATTCCTGCTTTGCAGGAAGAAGCAGACAACGTAACCAATTCGGTGGATTGGCCTTATCAGCATAGGAATAGTTTATCCAAAGTATAGATAAGTAAGAAAAGCCCTTAAGAATTAAAACCAGAATCGTGAGGAACGACTTTCAGTTGTTACAATTGTGAGACAGGAGTTCCCCAAAAATCCAGCTGACGTAGTCCATGATGGTTGATTATCCCACGGTTGGCGACTAAACGATTTTCTTTTTTCTCTTTTTCTTCTTTCTCTCTCTCTTTTTCTCCTTCTTCTTTCTCTTTTTCATTTGTTTACTTCTTTCAAATGTACTTTCCATTCTTTACCCTCAGGTCCGTAACGTGACGAATTCGTTAGCGAGTTTACTTTGCCCCGTTTTACCGACCTGTGTGGTATGTGTTGCGTGGTGATGAAGCTCTTGCCCATTATCCCAACGTCATTGCCACAGAAACGGTACCGCGATACCCGGGTGCTCCCTGCTCCATCTGGTTGGGGGAGATTGCAGGTATTTGTCCGCCCCTTTCCTGAATCTTCGACCTTCGAAATCAAACAAGATGTGTTACTTGAATTGAACGAACCCGAGAAGGCAATGCTGATGAGAATTTTCATAGTAAATGTGCAGTTATGTTCTTGCTGCTTAACGATTAGTGTTTTCCGCCTTTTTTTCTTAATCAAACTGAGCTGAAACGTCCACCGTGGACTAGGTACAATATAGATTTATCAGTCAATGTTAGCATTCGTTATAGCTACATCCGACAAACCAATTGACGCTACTGTTCAAAGCTGATTCTCGAATGCCACGATGCCATCTTAAACCCAAAAACAGACATGTTTGAACTCTCCATGTTAAAAGTGTTACAAATAGAACGCGTTTGCTCACCAGAAAGGGGTTGTAGTGCCCACGGCCAACAGATACCAAAGGACCATGTGGCGCTCCTTGGCATACGCGTGATATGTAAAATGTTTCGATTTCAGCTGTTATTAAAAGTGATCGTAAGCGAATGGAACCATACAGAGTGAAGGAAACACAAGCAAAAGCTCACAAGACAGAAGAGTTTCCTTCCTTGATTCTTCATGAAAAACAAAAACCAGAATGTGACCACTGGAGGAGAGTAGATTTTTCGGATGTGTTTACATTTTGTGATTTTAAGAATAGATATTTGAATGATGAACATTATTTTTTCAACACTACACAACACATAAAATAAGAACACACACTGTGCAACACAAGAAAACCATAAGGAATAAGATAGAAAAGGTAATTTAAAAAATAGGTACAATAGGACGATCAAACACTCCAAATGAATTGCGAATATGCATGAAGATATTATCCCAATAGAAACTGAACAGTAACTACAAACGGTTCAATTCTACCTTATTAGTTATAATAGAATAATCACGAAGACAGTAAGTAATAAATCGCCACGATAAAACTAATCGCTTCCCACGTACGGAAGACAAAGTAAATCCTCCCATCGTTGGTATCAGAAAAGTACTGCTTAACGTACGAGATAAAAATGGTAATGCTACCTCATGCCCTCGATCGAGAGATTGAATATTATGTTTCGCTCAAAATCGATCACCACCGAGTTTTACGATGCACATATTCATCGTTTCCCAGCGCAGGCCGGCAACAGGCACTTGGAGGCCCATGCCGGCCACTGGATTTAATCGCTCGATAAAGCATCATCACACTTTCGGTAATCGCTTCGGCTAAGCATGTATATTTACTGTCTTTTTCGATTTAAAAGTTAACACTTATGCTAAAGAGCCGTCGGTTGGAGGCGAACGAACACTTTGCTTAGCTCCACACACGACACGATGAACGAAAGTAACCCATCTGAGTCGCTTGCCGGGAAGTCTGTGCCAAAAAACAAAAAAAAACTTTATTTATTGGGCCTCTTCCTCTCCGAGACTAGACGGTAGCTCCCGGATCAATGCAAGCTAATCGTTCCGCCTCCGATCGGAGCGTTGGAGGGCGCACTCCTGCCAATCCCTTTTGACACGGCCCGTTCGGTTACGCCCCGAAGGTATCGATACATAAATATATTTTTGCAAAATTTATGTTCAATTTATTCATACACATTTACATTATCCAGCCGAACGAGGCGAAGATGTGGCAGGCATAATTTCGTGTCCCAACCCGGGGCGATTCTCGGTCGATCTTGCGAACCGGAGCGAAACTTGCTTCCTCCCACCTCCCCCCGTGGGGACGGAACCAGTGAACCGAGTAAGGTCAAGGACGGAAGCGAAGGACACGTAGTCCGCAGTAGGGCGGTTGGTGGCCGGCAGGCGGTTGTAATGTTTCATGCATAATAAATTGGTTGGAGCATAATACACTGTT
>KE525352.1:83132-97228 GCA_000441895.2 Anopheles sinensis | reverse complement strand
AGCGGTTGCGTGGGCAAAACCTGCAACGGAAAAGACGGGAAACGCTCAGTGCTGGTCGTGTCGTGCTTGATGGTGGCGTACGGTGAGCTAGTGCTAAGCGGCGTCTTCCGCACCTGTCGGCTGGAGGCGTTGTGGGCCGGTGGCGGCACTACCCGGTTGTACGCCGTCTGGTAGGGGGCCGCCTGGGACACGAACACCGCCGACCGGCGGTACATATCGCCCTGGGCGTAGATGTCGGGTTGCGGTTGCTGCAGGGGCTGCTGCTGGTGCGGATGCTGCTGCAGAATGACGCCGGGCGAGCTTCCGAGTGGCGTGTTCGCGCTTGGCTGATGCTGCCGGTAGACGGCGGCCGCACTCGGCGTACCCCACGAGGTCGCACCGGTCGGAGTGCTCTTGGCGTGTGCGTGCGGTGGCGGAACATGGCCAAGGGATCCACCGCCACTGCATCCACCACCGGTGCCACTGCCACCAGGATGCTGTTGCTGCTGAATGGCTGCTGCGGCTGCTGCAGCTGCTGCTGCCGTTGCGGCCGCCATCGTCGAAGACGAGGACGACGAAGACGCGGATGACGGCATGTACGACGAGGACGACTCGCGCTTATGCCCTCCACCACCGCCGTAGTGCGAAGACGACGAGCCCATCGTAGGCGGAGCCCAAGACGAGCGCTTGTCCACCTGCTGCTGCGAGGGATACTCGTACGCCACAAATTCACTCGGTTCCTGCTTCGGAATATGCAGCGGTTGACCACCGCTTCCACCGCCGGACGAGGGCAACAACAAACACTCATTCTGGGCCATCGCTAGTAGACGTTTTTTCTGCGACTGACCGGCGTGTTGTTCGTACTTGATCGCTGTAACAAAGCAAAAACAATGTGACAAACCTTAGAGAAACTTGATCTTTTTGTTGTTCGTATAAACGAATTGTTCTTCGAAAAAAGGGTTCTAAAAACGCTTGATATACAAAGCGTTAAACATGGACCCTCGGATGATGAGTGAAATGAGTGAAAACTTACGTTGATGCTTCGGACTGCGGCGCTCTCCTTCACCATCGCTATCACCGACGGTGACGCAAGCCGTCGCCGTTGACGAAACATTGGTCGATTTCCGTTGACGACCACTGCCAGAGCTTCCGCTGCAGGGCGCACCGCCGCCGCTGCCACCACTGATGACACTCATGTGCTGTTGAGGTTGCGACGGCATGTGGTACTGTTGCTGCGGTTGATGCCCTCCGCCGTTCAGTTGGTTCACCGACGATGAAGACGAGCTGTGTGCAATATTGGACGACGACGAGGACGTCTTGATGCCACAACCCGAACCATTGCCGCCACCACGGCAAGAGGACGACGATTGGTGTCCGCCACCACTGCGATTGCAAGTCTGCGACGTCGACGACGACGAGGGTGGCTGGTGGGACGACTTTGCGGTGACACTGTGCTTCACCTCCGGTGTTTCGTCTTCGCTGTCCGAAATCGTAATGACGGCCGTAGGTGACGGCGTGTCGTGGATCGTGATCGTCTGCTGCTTGCTAGCGCCCCCTCCGCTCGCTCCACCGTAGCTACCGCCATGTCCACCATGATGACCACCATGGTGGTGTCCGTGGCTGTGGCCGCCATGGTGGATGTGTCCACCACTGCTGCCACCAGTACCGCCGTTGTGATGGTGATGACTTCCACTACTGCCACTGTGTTGAATGTTGCCACCCATAACCATCGATGAGCCACTTCCACCGTACGACGACGTGGACGACGAAGAGTGGTGCGTCGGAACGTTCCCCGATCCACTGATCGAACCAGAGGAGTCCACCGGTTGATAATGTTGCTGCTGCTGCTGATGGTGATGGCTGTGGTGTCCGCTGCCACTTCCACTCGCCAGCTGCGGTTGCTGCTGCTGGGAGTGGTGATGATGATGGTGATGCTGCGGAACCGGCACCTGCGCCTGCTGAACCGGCGGAGCTTGCATCTGCTGGCTGCTTCCACTGCCACCGCCGCTGTGCGGTGGCGCTACCTGGGACTGCGCCTGCTGCTGCTGATAGAAGGACGACGACGATGAAGATGAGGACGAAGCCACCGCTCCACCGCTCGCACCGCTGGTGCTTGCCCCATTGTCGTGGTACTGCGGACACATGTGACTCCGGTTGTACCGCTGATGGGGCGGTGTGTTCTCCTTGACGCGCTTTTTAACCGGCGACAATTGGTTGTTCTCCTTCTTGTCGTGCCGGGAAACGCTGGAATATTTGCGAACACTAAACAATATTACAAAACACGACCAAAATGCGAAAGAAAAGAAACCACCCGCTTTGTACCGAGAGAGGACAGAAGGGTGGGAATGGATACTTACACCAGATGATGCACCGGTGATTCCTTCTTCGGCTCGTGGTGGCTCGTCTGGATGTTGAGGTGCGGGTTCGGGTAGATACCCTCGAGCTTCAGGAAGGGTGCCGAATCGACGATCAGTGAATGAGCCGGACCGGGCTGTTGTGACCACGATGGTACGATCGCCACCTGCCGACCGGACTGCGGCCAAGCCACGTTGGGCTGCACGGCGTTCGTGAGCAGCATCCGTTGTCCGGACGAGGGCTCGACCATCGAAACCGGCACGGGCACGTTCACGTACTGCTGCGGGGGAACCTGCAGTGGGGGCTGCATCGACGTACCGCCGACGACCACGTGCTTCGTCGGGCTCGGCATCGTCTGATAGCCCGGCGGGCACAGGATACTCGACACGAGCTGATGCTGGAAGGCATCCGGTCGCGCGTTGCTGTACTGTCGGCCCACATTTCGCCCACCGTAGATCTGGTACAGATGGTTGTCGTACGTGGGCGCCCGCTCGCGCACGATCCGCTGCACCTGATTGTTGAACGTGATCGTCATGTTTTCGGTCGCGTTCGGCACAAAGTTTGTTACGAGCGTCGCCGTCGTCGGTTGTACACTCAGGTTGTACCTAGGAAAACAAAAAGACACACGTGGACACCGTTACAACTTCCCCTTCTTTATAACTTCTACCCATTATTTCCTTACGTATGAATCATCGAATCCGTACGGCGACAAACTTCCATCATCTGCACCGACGCCTTCACGTTGTTGCAGTGCGCGTAGTCCACCAGGTGGGCCAACGTCGCGAACGAATGGTTCAACGCCTCACCCGGCGTAATGCGGCGCTCCTGGTCGATCGTCAGCATGCGCTTCAGCAGATCGATAAACTCCCGGCGGTCCGTCTTCTCCGCCAGCAGCTGGCCACCCTCGATGTCGGTCGGCACGTTCACCTGCCCGATGTCGTCCAGACAGTTGAAGATGTACTTGCGCGCCTCCTTGCTCTTGTTGTTCGTCTCCGCTTCGTGCTCTTCCGGCGTCTTCAGCCGCCAGAACGGGTACGTCGAGTCATTGTCGCGGTAGAAGAACTTGCCCGTCTTGCTGGCGTTGTTCAGCATGTGCTCGGTCGGTAGACCCTGTGTCTGCGATATGTACCTATGGAAGCGGATAGAAGAAATCAAAACGGACATCAAGAAATCACTCGGCGATAAGCAAATTAGCCACAATGATCTTACCTGATTTGATCGTACTCAGAAGATCCGGGATACAAGGGCCAACCCAGGAACAGTTCCGCCACCACACAGCCGAGCGACCACATGTCGATCGCCTCGCAGAACGGCAGGCCGAGGATGATTTCCGGGGCGCGATAGTAGCGCGACTGCAGGTACGTATTGCACACCGTTTTGCTGACGTGCGATGCCGAGCCGAAATCGATTACCTTCACGCTACATTTTAACGGACAAAAAAGGAAATAATCATAAATTAGTATCGCCTTTAGGTGTACCAAGGGATTTTTGATCTTGTTTCCCATCACTTACCGATACGGTTGTCGGTTTGGATCAACCAGCATGATGTTTTCCGGCTTCAGATCGGCATGTATCAGCCCAAGCTGCTTCAGTTTCAACAATGCAGTCAAAACCTAACGTGGACACGATAATAAGAGAAGAAAAAAGAGGCAACATTTTAACACTTTTATTCCACGGAGAGTTATGTAACATTTCATATGCGAGAGACGGTTATGATAACTGGGTCCTTAAATTTTAAACCCATCCTTCCGCTTGACATGAATCCATGTCGTTAAACTAAACTGTTCACTGTGGAGTGTGTCCTTGTGGTTCACAAAATAAAGCTACCCTAAATCAGCTCCCAAAAATGTCCAAAAAAATAACCATCGCGAACAAACCCGCGTGCCAACTGATGACCAAGAGATGTTTCATTGGGTCGCCGCACTGACGCCGCACGGTCTACGGTTGGTGTACGCGACTATGGTGCGCCACATCAACCACTATCGACGAACGGACGACGCGCGTTCAGCCAGCCGGAGCCATGCCGGTTTCCATCACTTTATGGATTCTAATCCCCGGACATCGTCGTCACATCCGCTCGCATGCTTTTACTGAGCGGCGAGTGGACTTGATTTGAAAAGTTTTTCGTCAACTCGCTCGTATGCTGACGCCATTAGGCTGCCGTCCACCATCAAGCCGTGCACCACAACAACACGCTAAGTGCATATTACACTGGAAGTCAATGGCGTGAGGAGGACGGTGGCCGGGAGCGTTCAAAAGCTCCCAAATTAAGCATTTTATAGCCATGCCAACCGAACGGGAAACGGGACCAGTAATGTTGGGAAAACGTCCGCTCCATTCGCATGGTGAACTTCTGGCCGTTTGTTCTTCGGTCGTCTAGCGTCTGCCATACAGCATATCATCCGTTGAAAGCATTGTTGGCACGCTATCAACGCTTTGGAGAGCGTTGGAAAAGTTTCATTCTTTGCCGGCTGCACTTTGGCTACTAACTATGCAATGGATTAGACTATGCACAGGTCTCGATTCTCCCTGCCTCAAACCAAGTGCCGGAGACTATGTTTCTATCTTTCATTCAACCTTTATCTCTCCCCTTCCCTCTCTTTCTCGCTATCAGTTTAATTTCCATTGCGCAATTGTACTTGAGAAGAATCGACAGCTCTTCTTCTCCCACCTCCCACCTCTCCGATACGCATCGATGTTCCCTCCCCAGCCGAATGGGCGGGAATAGAACCGACACCGCGACTCTGGCAACATCACCATTCACCGGCGTAATGAGAGCGCGGCGTGCAGAAAACAAAAGTTTCGTCGACTAATTTATGCAATTTACGGTATTCAAATGATGTACCGCCTAGCCTAGCCTAGCCTAGCCTGGTCCATTGCCGGCGGCGCACACTGACCCTCTTTTCGTTTCCTTAGTTTCCTATTTTTATTTTCTCTCTCTCTTCCCACCGGATCGATTAGCAACCACCCAAGCCAACGGCGGGTGTTGTGTTTGTTGGCCCAAACCCATCACCATCGTCAGCATCAGCATCATCATCATCTTCCGCGGAATGGTTCGCTTTATGACTAGCTGCAACGAGATTAATGCCGGTTGGTGGGCTTTCTAAGATGACGTTAATTGTGTAGTATTGAGCTGCAGAGATTTTTTATTGGCTGACGTTGTCTTGCTTCAACTGATATTCATGAAATTTAGGGTCTAGATTTTTGAAAAGTGATTCAAAATTGTACTACTTTGCTTATTGTAATACATTAATTGCCGTTATTTTTAAACCCAATTTCTATTACTAAAGCAACATAACAAAATAAGATGCAAAATAAAGTCAAATGTAATCACGTGCCTGAGGTATATACAATTGCTGCTTTAACACAAATAACCCCGAGTAGTCATGTCTAACAGTAGCGCTTTTTATATAGCCTTTTCTACACACAATTGGACCGTAAATTCAATTAATCGTATGCAGTCGGAAGCTATGATTTGAATAAAAGTAAAAACGAACACAGTTGTCTGAAGGCGAGTAAAACACGCTGCTCGTAAAAAACAAAATCACAATCAAACCGCAGCGAACCACGACCAGATATCGTAACATTCATACCACCCACTGATAGAGCGAGACGGGAGGAGAGAGCATAAAATATGCACTCGCAACCAGTGGGGCTTAGTATAGCATTTTATTGTAATCCAAACGGTGCGCAACAGCAATGTGCTACTTTCTACTGAAAGTATTCATTAAAAGGTAACATAAATGTAAAATCCATCCCTTCAGCTGCAGGTTTATATCGGTTGGGGTGATGCGAAAGCCCTAGGATCAAAGTGCAACATTGCTGGAACACAAAAAGCATATCACCCACCATCGATGATGTGGTGAAGTTTGCGGCAGCAATCCAATAATATATTCCCAAACTGGCGCATCGCCGTTCGAAGCCAAATGAGGTGGCGTACAAAGTATCAGCGTAAAATTATGTCACAACCGAGCACGTATGCCCCCAAGCCTTCGCAACGCCTTCATCACGACGACCTCGCCACCGGTGTAGCCCGATAATACTTAACTGACTAGGCCCAAAAATAGTAGCAGTCCGCCATCAGCGGCAGCCAGTTCGCTTTGGTGTTGCACGCCATTTTTGTGACACGATGATAGATCGACCAGCGGAGCAACTTGTTCCACCATTTAGGGACGTATCGGTCCGGTTAACGATGACACAACGCACAATGGCACCCGCAGGGTTTGGATGTGTGTGAGTCCGGCGGTAAAATTGCTGCATGTCTCATGGTGGAAGTGAGCACCATGTTTTGAGGTTCTCCAAATTAACCCTCAGAAAATCCTTGACAAACGCTGGAAAGTTGAAGCGTGATGAGAGAGTTAGTGTAATGAAAAATATATTCGAATCGATGCAGGTTTAATGTAAACCTTGTCCGAACTCTTCAACAAAGTGATACGCGAAGGTAGCATGTTAAAATAATTGGATTTATCATGCATTCTCCTTATCTTAGCATCTCCAAGAAAAAGAGAACACCAAGTAAAAGATGATCACGCAGGTAGGACGTAAATTGATAATGATTACACATATCACTCGAGTGAACGGTTAAAGACCAATCCTTCCAGTTTGCCAACACCAGATTGGACCCAAAACAGGGATTGATTTTCTAAAGAAAGAACTATGAGAATATTTTCTTCAAATAGGATTTGTTCAAGCCATTTTCTAAGAAAACTAAGAATGGTTTTGTCCAACATCAACATCGAAATAAGATAAGACATTCTCAATCAACAAAGCCAACCGAACCAGAAACACTAAAAATTTACGTTTATTGTGGATTTACGTTTATTGTAATTTCTAAACTTGCTAATTTATATAGCTAAATTAATTTCAACTAAAGAAAACAGAACTGTAAATAAATAGCTATTGCCTGGTGCCACTCTTATAAGGACGAAAAATGAAACCTGTTGAGATCGATTGATTTGTATCATTCAACCAGGCCCCCCCTCGACGGACGACGACGCCGATCCGATTTCAGCATACAGATATACCCTCCTACCCTTCCTCATCGACTCTCTCTCTCACCGTGCCTTCAAAACTACCGTTAGCCATCGCGGACGGAAACGACTACACGGCATGGCCAGGGTGTTGCCATCAGCTCGCGCCGGTCTGGAGGCTGGGCACGGGTTTTTTCGTTTTACTACCTTTATTGGGTCAGGCCTACGCTCCGGGCGCACCGCTGGCAGCTTCATCAAAATGAAAGCTGAAACATAACCTTCTTCCACGGGCGCACAATCGAAAACCTTTCTTTCTCGGGATCGGGACACGGGATGTGAAATATCTGGGCGATCGCACGGTTCGCAGTGTTTGCCGGAGTTCGTCGTGACCGACCTGGGCGCACCCGCGGGTAGCGAAAACAATATCCAGCCAAAAAAGTACGAAAATAAAAACGAAAACGAACCGGTGCTGGGCTCGTCGACTCGCGAGAGAAGGTGCCAACCAAGGAGGAGGAGCAGTAAGATTATTCCGTGCACAAAATCATATGCAAATTTAACTCCATTGAGAGCGAGAGAAAAAGAGGGGAAAAAGTACACCGGGCGAGGGTAGAAACCAGTAGAATTCGTAACCATAAGAAGCAACAACGCCAAAGTGGAAGAGATCAAATTGAAGAAGGTTGAATGGAGATTGGGTGGAAAAAGGCAGACATGTCCTACATCCTACATGGTGTGCCAAGGAACGAATACGATGATGATGATGACGACGATGACGATGAAACCGATTGACCAATGAACCGAATCGTGCTACAACGTCGATCGCTTGTGTTCTGCACCAAGCAGACCGATCGTTCCGGCTTCTTGAAGACAGCAGCCGGGATTGCAAAGACGAACAAAACCAGCAGTGAACGGATAAATGAACACCGATCGACTGACTGATCAACAACAAACGATGACTTTCATTCGCTCGAGACAACCCATGGAACGCAGTGTATCGTTGCTTCAGCATTGCATTAATTACTAAATGTGAAACACAACACACGAGGAGATAACTCCACTCCACGGATGGTAGCATTTTACACCACCTTAAAAAAGTCATTGTCCGTCCCCGTCGATTGCTGCTTGCTATGCTCGAAACGTCCGCAGCAGCATGCGTTTTGTGCATATTAACATGCGGGTCAATGATGTTGAACTGAAATAAAAATCGTCAAAAACAACATCGCATCCAGGAGAAAGGGCCGGCATTCACGGGCCTTCCGTTGCGATGGTTTGGGCTCCCGAATAAATCGCTGATTGTAATCGCGAAGAATATTGGGGTGCAAGCAGGACGCGACGAACGAGACACTAAGCGAACCATCCGGGATGTGGCCAACAAATTAATGTGCATCCCAGCCTCGGCGAAACAGGTTTCGAAACATCAAACACAAACACACACAATGGGCCAATTGATTTTCGGCCCGGAGGGTTTTGTTTTCGAGCGGAAGGAAGAACGAAATAAACCAAAAATACATATGATAGTGTCTTCTTGTGACCGATGAACAACGGTAGCAGACAACCGAAAATAACCGCATCTGCAGATTGGAGAGAGCTGACGACCGTCAAACATGCATGACCCGTTAATGACGGGTTGCAACTTCAACGCAACGCTATTCGTGGCTTGAATCGTGAAACGGGTTTTATAGTATGCAGGCACCAAAAATAGAAGAATAAAATCTCATTATTATCGTTGTGACAGTCTTATCAACGAACGAAAAGTCATCAAACTCTAACATAAGGCACTTTGCTTAGACCACCACAATCTTTAGCGATAGTGCAAAGGTTTGATAATTGAAACCAACATATTGTGGACCACCTTATTGTGGTTGTAACAGCAAAACCCACAAAAACCACGATAGCACAGCGTCGGGGCAGTAACCCGCGAGGAAGCACCCTAGAACAAAGGTTTCTCCGACGTGCGTGCGTTGTTCGAGGGCAAACAAAGCGATCTCTTCCCACGATGACTTGAGATGGTGGTAAGGAACCAACCAGCATTATCATAAACTCAACGCCGCTCAATAATAACAGGCAACATAATGGAATGATGTCACTGTTCCTCAAATGTTCCCAATTTCCGAGAGGTGCTGCTGCTTACCTGCTGCAGGATCGGCCTGATGTACTTCAGCGGCAGTGGCGAGAATTTGTTCTGCTTCAGGAAGTCGTACAGGTTCTGCTCGAGCATCTCGAACACCAGGCAGGTGTGGTTCTTGTGCTGGAAGCACTCGAACGCCCGCACGAAGTTGAACTCGTCCGCATTCTCCTGGCTGAGCCGGCTGAGGATCGACACCTCGATCTGGCCCTGGCGTGCGTAGGACGGGTGGTTCTTCAGGATCTTGATGGCGACGATGTCGCTCGTGCCCTTCTTCCAGCATTTCACCACCTGCCCGAACGTGCCACGGCCGAGGAATTCTAGGACCTGAGGAGAAGAAGAAAAATAGATTAGTTACTGTGGTTTTAGAAAACTATGAGTTACGGCGGAACAAATGCGTCTAAGCCTAGGTAAAACAAAAGTTGTTGATTTGTACTTCTTACGTTAGCCTGTTGATTTGGAAATCACATTAAAACCTGAGGTAACCTAAGAATATTCGAGTATTCGAAGAAAATTGTAGTATCCCTTGCAGTGGAACATAACCGTAAACGGTGCCATATGTACGTGCGATCCTGTTTCGAACCTTTACATACAAGACCCTTTTCGAAACGCTACTGGTCGCTGGCACTGCGTTTCTTCACACCCTCCTAAAACCGTTCCCCACATTAACCTGCTTCCGTCATCATGACCCAAAAGCTAACGGAATCGTATCGTTCTGTGCCCGTTGTTGGCGAGCACCGAACGGAGGAAACGGATGGGATGAATTACCCAAAAAGCCACCCGGCGGCATCGGACACAGAAAAAAAGCAACTGATGAAATTGTGAAAGTAGGCAAAAATCGAAACAAGTCGCCCAACGGAAAAGCACACACTTGCACACATCCCGAACACGTAAAACATGTTTTAAACGAGCCGGTCACGAATAAAGGTAAATGTTCTTGTTTGGCAAAATACTCTCGACCGAAAACTACAACCAAAAAAAAACCAAACACACCGGACGGCGGATCTGGCAAGCGAAAGGGCAGGCAGCAGGGAATGTGTTTTTGAGGTCGCGCTTAACGACCGGGGGGCGATTGTTGTTTTTATTTTAATACGTTTTTTTCGTTCAACGATTCCTTAATTTTCCTGACAGCTTTTAAAAAGGAAACAAGAACAGTTTATACCACTCTACGGGCGGAGAAGCAGAACGGGTTCCAGTTCCAGCTCCCCGAGGTTCCCGGTGGTGATGTTTTATTTCTCCTTGGATAAAAACAAAAACCAGTTCACCGAGTCGTCGTCGTCGACGGCTTCCACCTTCGCAGGCTGATAAATAGAGTTAAGAACGCAACTGGTTCGGTCGGTTGATTAATTTATTTCATTCTATTTGTTTTTAAAATTCAAACCAATACCAGCGGCCTCTAATGATGCAAATCGCGGTGAAGGCGCCCTCGGCGATACTTCTCCTTGTTTTTCGAAAGTACAAAACAAAACGGGTCTCTGCTATCAGGGAAGGTTGGCCTCGCACAGTGCGCCAGTACGCGGTCCAAAAGTATGGCACCTTTGTGAATCTATGTTTAACAAAACGATGTCATATGAAGTAATTTGTAATTCACTAGGATGTTCTAAAACACACAACACAAGTTTTCAAATTTGGGAATCGAAGTTGTATCATGAATTTTCGGGGCAACTGTATGTTGATACAATTGTGTGAAGGGAACTAACACAAACCCACATACAGTAAAATGTATCGAACCGTGGGCATCTTCACAATTTCCAGATTAAAATCAATGTCTGAAGAGTTCATGCGTTGTGAACCGTTCAACCGAAAACATTTCAAAATGTCTTTGAAAAAATCGTCAGTGACCCCCCACCACCATCTATCAGCCCCGTCCTTTTCTAGTTTTTCGAAACATTAAAACCTCAAGCTCAAGCTTGAGGTAGATTTGATATCCGCACGGATAGTCGACCCGAAACGGCCGTTTCCAGATGGCCTTTTTCTCTCCGGGCCATTGCAAACCACAAATCAGATAAGGCCGTACACCCAGCACCACCTCCACCACCCCTCCCCCACTGTCCGTGTACATTGTAAAGCCGCACAAGAGTGTGCAAAGGCAGTTGTTGTGGAGTTAGTGAGTGAGGTTCTTTGCGAAACCTTCGACCAACACCAAACGCTACCCTGTCGTGGCCGAATGGTGTTGTGGCCACACACCATCTCATCTTGCGCGGGTTCCGAAAGTGTTTTTATCTTCTTTTTCTTCTTTCTTTGCGGGGCAACAAACAACTTGCACCACCCCAACACAGCAAGTCACCGCAGACATGAAGAAAACGGTGCGAAATCATTTGCACCCAATTGTCCCATAACTCATAAACACCACCCCTCATCGCGAACTGGAGGCGAGTGTATGGAACAAGCGGGGGGTGGTCGTTGAAGTGGTTGTTTCTTGCTCAGAAAGCACAACCAAATTGAGCAGCCATGGCCGCTAGGCGAAGGAGTTGAGTTGCATTGCATACAATGGCATTTCGGATGGTGCGGAGTTGCTACTGACTCTGCTCACCGCAAGGAATAGTCTTCTGTGCTTGATCGCGATTTGCGAGTTGCCGCTACCGGCGAACCGTCGTATTCTTCTGATGTTAATGTGCCCTGAGAGACAACGGCAGCCGCCGGGCCAACCGTTTCCCAGTGAGGCCAGCGCAATCTCCGCTCGTTTCGTGGTACAATTATCTGATGTAGATCCGGGCGGAATCTACCGGCCACGCTATCGTACTGCGCAATCGATTGCTGATTTTAGCATATTTTTTCTAAAGTTTCTTAAGAGTGGTTTGTGCGCAACAATGTCGCGGCGTGGAACGGTTGTTTGGTCAGCACACTTTCAACAATGGCATCCATCGAGCGCAATACAACTCCCGGGCGATAGGAGCAAACGTCGACGGCGATTATTTCCTTACTGCCGAGAAGGGACGCATCTATCTAAACCATGCCACCACAAGCTGTATCGAGCCGCCGTCAGCAGATTTTACCTTTTTGTGGCCATTTTTTCTTCCAACTCGCAACCAACGTCCAAAAACGCACCACCCGCGCAAAATTATACTGGAAAAGGCAACTCGCAACCGTTTCCCAACCACGCACTGGCGTGTGTTTCCCAATTTCGGCCGCGATCCGAACCAGATTCGGCCGAAAAAATAAAACCGGACTGTGAGTGGCAAATTATCCGGTGCGTGGCATTTCTGGTCCACATCGCTTGGCCAGAAGCCAAGAAGGGGCAATGCTTCAGAGATTTTGATTGGTAACAGAAGCAGCTCGACCAAAGCTCTTCATCTTGCACTCACGGACTAGAAGTCAGTGGTTCTCAATGATATTACGAATTGAAGAAGGCAAGCTTTTCGAAAAATGCAAAAAACATCTGTAACATGTAAAAATACTACATTCTGGATGTTCTGCAATTACAGCAAGCCTTTGCCAGAAGCCAAAACTTTTGATGATTATAACATTAAAACGTTTAAAACAAATAAAGTAGTTAAGAATCACTGCCTTTAGGTTGACAACATACAGATGGTAGAGCAAAGGGTTGCGGAATAAGCAAGTGGTATCCAGCCAGTTGATCGGTTTGGACATGCCCTCGCAAAGTACACTTTATGTACTGTGCGATTGTTGACGCAACCGCTCCTAAACCAAAAGACCATCGGAGTTTTACGAGGCTTTTGAACCTTTCCACCACACTCAAGCTTTTACTCCATCAACTACTCCCAAATGCCACACGGGTTGGGCTCAAAATAAAATCTGGAAAAGCCGGTGTACAACTGAAAGAAGCTGAACCAACGAATAAGAGTATTCTTTGGGGTTGCCGAAATTTGGAAAGTTCAATCAAGAAATTGTCATTAAAAGGTTGATAAAACGTAATTCTTCAAAACGCTCCAGTTTATCTGGGTAGAGTAAAAACTGTAGTCAAACATATCAAACTCATGAACAACGATCAGTTGAGTATTGCATATGAAATGATCGACTACCTCGGAGTTTAATTTTCTTTCACGCTTCACAGTGGGCTCTAAAAATAAGAAATACTTTGATCACGAACCTACAAAGAGAGCAAAGTTGCTAAAAAAAAGGACAAGCTTCCACCATTCATCAGTGCTACACAATGGGAAAACGTTCAGCTGAAGTAGATAGGGTGATGGGTGGGTGGTTAACCGACCCAAATAGCGATAAGATAGCGCCGAACGGTTTCGGCCCTTTCGGCCATTGTCTACCCTGTCGGAGTAAACGTACGTCATAACCGGACTAGTGACCCCCGTACGTGAACTTACCCAGTGTATTCTCTGCTTCATCAATGTTCAGGGGTTTGTATGAATATGCTAACTGCCGTACGTTCACTAGGTGCTCTCTGCCTTAGGCGAACTCCTGACTTTCGTCAAAACGCCACCGAGATCCCACAGCCGTCACATTGTGTGCGGGTGTCAATACGTCAAACGGAGCCGTCAAATGTTGAGCTAGCCGTCCGTCGGCTCGCAGGGGACACAGGAGGTTGGTTTGGAGGAGGCGTTAGGCTTACGTATAGATTGTAGGAGAAAGTTTCCAGTTGCCAAAGTGCGAGCATACAACACTCGCTGTTACCGAGGTCGTGCCGAGCGAGTCCGCGGTGGAGATAATGACCGCCAGCTTTGTTGTTGCTGATGGTGGTGGAAATTATTCGCGGT
>KE525352.1:50335-80129 GCA_000441895.2 Anopheles sinensis | reverse complement strand
CGGATGGCGTTAAAACAAACAGATTATGCGGACCCGAATGTCTGGCACTTGCCGGGTCGGACGCTGTTCGCTGAACTTGGGTATACTTTGGAGAGTAGTGTCTCCCCCCACGTTCGAAGGTCCGAAACACCCGGGACCGATTGGAGTTGGTCGGTTGGCCACCCTCTCAATGCAAAAACTACCCCGAACGAACACTGATGGCACTGCGACAAATCATATTCTTAACGCAGACCATCGCCCCTAATCGTAAAAGTGTTATCATAAAATTACAGATTTCTTGCCCAAAGGAGCAGTGGCTCTGATTAAATAAACTTTCCAAAGGGTTATTGCTGTTTGTCGGAGGAGGAAACATGTTACTGAATCCATTCTTTTAATACAACGCTTTACAATTTGTATCATGATTTCAATAAATGTATTTGAAAGAACTCGAGCTGGATGAGTAAATAAATTCTAAAATAAATGTTCATACCTAACCACTCTACTATGTTGCTTAGCAAAACAATCTACTTCAAATTTTAATTCTTTTTCTTCTAAAAATTTTCCATATTAAGTTCAACTGAGTTTGCTGTTGCAATCGACCCAATTGCCTCCACATTTTTAAGTATGCATTTACTAAAATGCTTGCCCAAACCAATGGGACGCCCGGGAGCAGAGACAAACAAACACACACCGGCAACATAAAACCTCATGTGCGCGGTCGGCAACATAAAAGAAACTGTGCGTAGAACACACGGGTGACATAAAATGAGGCGCCGCTAGGGAACCCCCGGACAAAAGTTAATGCTGCTGCACAGGAAATCCGTGGTGCGTCTTGCAAGAAGTGGATACACACAAGTGCAAACACAACGCCGCTGTCCGGGTGTGCAAAGGGGCAACGAACGCCAGCAATTTGCGTCAGCCAGCGGTTTTTTTTCATTATGTTTGTTTGTTTCTTGCTATTGATATTGCAGATTTCCTTTTTTTTATGCCCTCTCTGCTACCAAGCGGTTGTGCTGTACTTCATTTTTTTCTTTATTTGCCCTACACTTCACACTCCAGGTTCCGTATGCATTTACCGTATATGCGCCCCCGGAGTCCAACGAAGACAGTTATTATGTATGTTCGTGGCTGATGTGTGGAGCGGTTTTTTCCCCTCATGTGTGTTTGTGAATGTTGTGCTGGTGCTGCCGCCGTCCGGGCTGCTCAATGTTCTTAATTGCAATCATCTTTTCCGTTATCTCGGTGGCCGCCAGCAGATACGCCACTCCCAGAAGGCAGAGCAGCGCGATTCAGCCGTCACTCAGCTGACTATGCAGCGAGAATTGGCGAACAATTAAGGGAAGAAAAAATCTACAACCGCAAAAACAAGCGATTCCCTTAACCCGTGCGGCGGTATTCAACCGCGAAGTCTCATACACCTGCTCCTGTCTGCCAAAAGGTTGATATTTTCCTACCCACTCACCGGCGATGTGGAAAAATAAATCTTCGTGAAAAATTCATTAAACTGACACTCGATCGTAGGAAGAGGACAACCATCGATTTTCGGCTAATACATGGTTTTGAGGTTTGGCAGGATGTATATATGCCCCGAGTGACAAATCACCCCAGAGAGATACTGGCGCAACGAGTGTCTAATTTTAGAAATCCGTCAAAAGACCACAATAAGCCGTCGATGAACTGGTAGATAGACGCGTACGCCACATGTCTACACAGACCGGTTGTTACAAACGGAAGGGAAGAAATGGGTGCGTGCTTTCTTCTACGCTGAGAAAGACCCTGATGGCGGTAGTGGTAACGGGTTTTGAGAGGGACAATATCCAAACAGAAGCCCTTTTCCACACCTGAGCAGCAAGCAAACGTCGTCCTCCGAAGGTACTGTGGTGCTGAAGGTTAGAAAGGCGTACCCCGTCCAAGAAGTGCCGACAATTAAAGCACAAAACCTTCCACACGACGATGGTCGCACTCGTAGCAAGCACGGTGTTATATGTGTGTTTTATCGCAAGGTCTGACCAAACAGTCGGACAACGCGGCACTTTGCGCGACGACGTAGCACAACAACGAAAAGGGCGGCCATAAACGTCGTACTGCGTGTCCTCCAGACGACCCGCGTGTCTACGGGTGTGTGCGTGTGTGTGTGTGTCAGGGGACATTCATTCAGGGGACACGATTTTGGCCACTGCTTTCACACAGTCCCCAGTTCCGAATGAAATGGCGCACCCCCTTTGCCAGATTTCGATCCGCCCCGGGGATGGATATGGTTGTAGCGTAAAGCGAAACATTTTATGGCTGGCTTTCGTGCCGCACTGATTTACGGCTCGCCGGGGAGACACGCCGGTTGGTAGCTGCGAGCTTGCGAAAACAATTATCCCAACCCAAAAACAACAAGGTACGTCGAGTCTCGCGAATGATAGTTGAACACACACACACCCGAAACCGCAGATCCATCGGCGGATGGGTTGAGACCGGAAAACATTTAGGCGATAAACTGTTAGGAAACAACACAAAACTAGTACCACCCCGATCGATCGTAACACTTTTCTGGGTAATCCTAGAACCTCACAGAACAGTTGTTGTTCTCTCTGATCTAGATTCTTCTCCTCCCATATACATGAGACAAAATCAAAACAGATACAAAATATACGGACATTAAATCTGAACAGATCACTTTAACGTGCGTATTACAAGCCGGACCTCGATATTCTCTTAAGTAGTTCGTTCAAGTGTGATGTTCAACAATTGCCAAAATTCTTAACTTCAGAGTCATGTCTACGTCTTAGGTGTAACTATCATTACGGATTTTTTGAGACAACATCTGATCGACAAAAAGAAATGATGTGTCGGGAAGAAGTATAAGAAACATGGAGAAATGAATAGGATCCAAGGTTTGTCAACTAACCGTAGTAAAAGGTATGGCGTGAAATAAGCTATTTGCAAAACGCACAGATATTTGAATTCCGCGTGTAGGCGCTGGCTGCTAACGACCACACTTACCTCATACTGGGCGGACAGGGAGTAGAGCACCTCGTGCTGGACCAGATGGTAGTCACCGTCGGCTCCGCTGCTCGAGCGCTTGCTGGAGGTCTGCGTGTTGGCATGACCTCCTCCGGTTGCAACCTTAGAATGTGCCGTCTTGGAGCCGTTGGACGGAGCCCCCATAGCCCCGGAAGTAGCAACCGTGCCGCTGCCTCCACCTCCACCACCGCCACCACCACCGCCGCCTCCGCCGCCACCTCCTCCTCCGCCACCGCCACCGCTCGGGCCCACACCGCCGCTGGTTGCACACTCACCGCAACCACAAACGCCCTCTGCTGTAAAGAAACGGGAATTACATCATATCATTAGAATTCGAACTCAACAAACAGTACACGTTTGAGTATGCCAGTATAAATAGGACTCCTTAATCCTGGCGGAAACGTCAACTATCATTCACTTCAACAGGCGCATTTTTTGGATAAGAAAGTGTCAATCTCTGGAGTCGATATTTTAATATTTTGGGAAATGTATACAGCGTCCCTTTAAATATGAACCAAGGGCCATAAACGTTTATGAACTGACAAAGGTGTGAGAGCTATGCGTGTCACATAGTTTACCATCTACTAAACTAATTCATATCCATATCCGTCCTTAGCAGGTAGAGTCCAAGTCCCCTACTATGGTGGCCTACCATGACAACTCCTACATGTTGAGGTTAAAGGACTTTCGGTGGTGGTTTCGTGACGAGCCTCAATTCTTCTTTTCCACCACAACCATTACGCCATTGGCCAACTCCATTCTTGGATCGCCGACGTCCCACGCAGCTTTCCCACCCCTGCTATCTTCGTTTGGTCCCTTTCCACCGAAACGATAAGGCACCTGATGGGACGCAAATAAATAAATTTCGTTTGAAAATATATCGTTCACCTTCTTCCTTGCGATAACTTCGCGGTAAGTTCGCAGTGACGATTGATTTCCATCCCCACACACACCGCCCAACAAGAGCTAGAAACCAGTCTTACCCATCCATTCGATTCGAGGTTTCCCGATTGAAAAGGTGGTATAAAAATGGAAATCTACGAAATTTTTCCCGCTGCAACACAAACCATCAAACCGCGCATCTCGTCAGCACACGCGCCGAAATGACACGCATAGCGTGCGTCCCCTTGCCGCTGTCGACCCTCTTTTTTGACGTCCTCAGAATGGGATGGATTTCAACGACACGATACGACCCCGGAAAATCCTCGCCGGGACGACCCAGGCTAGCCAAGAAATGGAACAAACTTTGGAGGAAAAATGTGTTTTATTTATAAAACGCCTCGCTAGCGCTCGTGACGCAAATCGGTAGCTGAGTGGGAAAAAAAATCATGACACCAACACACGAGCAATAGACCATGGAATGAGGTTAAGCTGGATGATGTTTGTCTAGTAATGTCACCGAGTGCGACATCATAGCTGAATCCGTATAGTTCTAATCGTTATGGGGAATTTGGAAAATGTGTGGAACGAAAAAATCATTCAGGGTCAATCCGATTTGGTGATAATGCAGTAAATACAATCCTCGCAGTAGAGTTAGAAGAACAGTTATTAAGAATGTGGCGAGAACATGATATTCACCAATTCAATGTATATCGAGATGCAATACTGTACATCAAGAAACAATCAAGGAAAGTTGGTAATAAACGCAATCATATTTGTATTCCATCAAGATGTAACAACGAACCGTTTGTTCAATGTTGAACGTAAGGCTGAACATTTTTGCACGTAGCAAGTCGACAATAAATGTGCTATCTCTATCGATTATCGTGTTGCGATGTACGGAATGCGGTAACAAATTGTGTATCTATCGCTTGCACATACACGACTCTTAAAACTTGAGCCAACATTTTTCTCCACCTTGTGGCGCTAAAATAAAACCCGCAAGATCTGTGCGCTGGTGCGCCGGTTTCGAAGAGAAAAATAAAACATAATGCCACCTGACCACTTCTTCGCAACATAATAACAGTCACATCTTGGCCAGGGCCGGCGGGCTGTCAATCAATCTTCCGGCTACGGCCGATACATTGCCTTTTAGGGCAGCGTTTATGTATGATGGCGCGACCAAAGTGCTGAAGAAATCATTTCATATGAAGAAACAATGAGGTAGGGAAAAAACACATCTCGCACATACACACATACAAATTTTTAATTTGCTTCAGAAAAGCGTCAAAGGCGAACGAACAAAAAACCCTCATCATCCGGTTCCTGACGACGATTCCGGCGAAGATGCTGGGAGAAAGCACGGTAATTAAAAGGAAATTTCAACGATCGTACATGCAGCGGATGTGAAGCGGCTTTTTTTCCTGGTTCCTTTTTTGCCATCCCTTTTCACATCCAAACCGACAAATCCTCGCGGTATAACACCTCCATTTTTGCACGGCAAGTTCGCGGCGAAAGAAATACAGAAAACGCCAACGAATCCGACGACCGGAAAATGAACCGGTTTTCTTTCCTGGCCGAACGAGAGAGGGAGCGAGTGGGGGAGGGGAAAAAACGAAAACCTTTATCCTGATTTTTTCGTTTCAACCAACACGTAGCCAACAAAGATGCCGTGTTCCACACTGGCGACCTTTCTCCAGTTCTGGGTACGATTTTTGCTAGATTTAGGCCGAAAGCAGATCGATTCACGACCGAGAAGGAAAAAGTAGGCTAACGCCATGGTTTAAAGCAGACGGAAAAACGTCCTCAGAAATTAAAATCCAAACCAAATGATTTCTTTAATGATTCAAAAGGACACGGAACGTTCAGGCTAAGGCACTGAACCAACGGGTGTGAAGAAATTTGTCATTTTCTGAAAAATGTCATTTGATAATAAAACCAGCGTTCTTTTCACAAATTTAATAAAAAACAACATCCCAACACCCACCGTTAGCGGTACGAGCCACAAAACAGTGTGGATCGAACATTCGCGCATACGTTTCGAAAGCATCAGCTGTGCCGTGTCGGCCATCATTTGGGACGCGTCAGTTCATTTGGTTATGAGCGAGCAGAAATGTATCTTATCACCGGGTTTTTGTCCGCGGGGCCGCCGCTTGTCAAATAACAGTAAGCCGCGGCAATATGGCGGCTCGCGGGCCCACACGAATTCGAACGATCACGGCCGGGTCTTCTGCGTCTGCCTTTCCCCCCATATGCATGCCGCCCGGGTAAATCCTCCATTCCCCCTTGCCGATTGCCGCCATCGCCACCGCCACTGCCGGCGGCCTCCCTAATGACCTCTGGCAATTGCGGCGCAATTTCGACGCTCGACGAAGCGCGCAAACTATATCGTGTCGCATCATAAAACCCACAACCCGGCCCCGCCGGCATTACCCGTGGATATTTGTCGTGCCAAACCAGGGTGGATACAAAATAGAGTAACACGATTGTACTTAAACGCCATCTTGCGTACGTAGGAACCCGGGGGAGAGCGGTGCATGGCCTGCAGACAGCGCGAAGCGGGGCATCAACAGCACAATCTTCTGCTTTCTTCTGCCCGCTGAGCGCAAACCGAAAAAGCAAATAATCAGAACCGTTTGAAAAAAAAAACAGTGAACCAAAAGTGTGATAATAAATCGAATCACAACAGACTGAGTTTACGGTGGTGAATGTGTAAACATTCCGCACGTCAGAAAGAAGTAAAATGTCTTTGGGTGGTAAACATATATGGTGGAAGAATGAATGTGAAGGAGACCGTAAATTGTTTTCAAAAATTTTCTTTCAATTTCTTAGCTAATATTTAAAGAAGCATTGATCATCCCTTGCATAGCAACACAACTAAATAAGCATTAAAGTGATTTTTAAATGGATTGATTAGAGACTATTTTTACACACTTTATCACCATGATGGAAAAACGGAAGATTTCCGTATAAATCGGTCAGAAGAAGTGCAAAATAAAGGAGACCGGCTTTCCGACACTGAAAAAAAACACCGATTTCCTAACCTTCCAAACCTATCCTTACATCCGGTGACTTTCCCCTCGAACTGCAAACAATGCCTGGGACGAAAATAGCATATTGTTATGAGAAAAATATCGACGATCTACGCCCGAACAAAAGCAGTTTCGCTATCGGTTATAGAAATATTGATAAACGATAAGTAAGCGTTGTTCTTCGGGAAGCGCCTTTTTCCCAGGGATCTTCCTACACAAGCGACGCTTTTTCGCACGAGGGCCACGGTAGCGTTTCCGGCCACCTGAAACACGCGCACCCACACACCGCCCCAAATGTCCATCAGTTCTCGCCCGAAGGTCAAAGCTAACGAAACCACCCCCGGGCGGATTGGTGGTAATTCAATGTGTTTTTCCTTTGCGCATCATCCGCCGGCATGGCTTTTTCCTTTTTCTCATGCTTTTGTTTGCATTAAGACCTCTGCCAGGAACACGAACGTCAGCAAGGAATATCAACGCTTCGGGATACGAACGCGCTGGGAATTACATCGCACCCCGGAGGGCGGGACAAAGATGATTAAGATTTGACACAAGAAACGACCCCGCACGGTTGTTCTTCCAGCCATTCCGTGCCATCTGCGAAGTTTGGCAGAACCTTAGACATGCGACCCCGGTTCTCGTGGATCATCATTATTTGATTAAGGCAAAATTGATGGAGCACCCGGAACCTTCTGAACGGAACGGTCTAGCACAAATTGCGAATTTCTTCAAGCGTAATCTCGTACAGCGTAGACAACTCGACAAAACCTTAAAGAAATCTAAGCTATGGCCCCTAGAAGTCAACTGGAATGGGAACAAGATGAGGGACGAACGAAAGGTGTGCCAAAAACACTTGGAACAGAGTTGTCTCCCAACATATGGGAATGGAAGAGAATCCTTATTTCATCCATGATAGACAATCTAGTGGGAACAAAGGTAAAATAAAAAGGTATATAAGGATAAAAACATGCCAATTAGGAGCAGTGCACGTAAAAAGATCTTTACAAAACAACCGAAAGGAACGGGATGTGTGCACGGTGTCAACGCAGCCGAATTCTTCCAGAAGCCAAAAACCATCCATCCAACATAGAATCATTGGACCAAATGTCTACACACCACTGGTTTGGTGTTGTTACTCTGACTCGACCTCTTCGTGCATCCGGGGCGGAAAATGTGTCGGATGAAAATGGACAAATAATAACCGCTTCACCGTAACATAATATGCGCCCGTCGTCGTCAACAATAACACATCCGACCTGAACGAGGGTGCTTGAGAAACATTATGCATGGCAGGATCTTACGCGTCCCAGAACGGACTACTTTGCCAAAGATAAGGGCCCCAGTTGAAGATAGTGGTTTTGTTTAGCAAAGCTATTTTTCCTCAAGTTCTGTAACATCTAACTCTGCGTGGGAAAATGGAAAATTGTTTGAAACTACTACAAACAACTGCTACCTTACGCTCGAAAGCGATAACGAAATAAAAGGTTTATAAGATTTGTAAAAAATAAATATATAAAATATCAAATTTAAAGTGACTCCAAACGAAAGATAACATAAAAATCTCTCCCTTTTCCTCCCTCGTTAAACATCAGCAAACGAGCTTGGGTTTAAAATTAAATAATATAAAAAAGCTCTTTACCACTCCTGCAGACCCAAAGGCAGCGACATTTGGACCTGTTGTTTACTGCACAGTTTATCGATAATTAATCCGCGTGACCCTATCCCCTGTCCCGCACCCCTCCTATATTGCACCCCCCACGGAGCCATCCTTTGGCACATGAGGCGGGTGTTGGTGTGCGGAGGTAGTACTTGTTTTCCTTCGCAACGAATCTCGTTGAACACCCGACACCAATCAGGCCCCCGATATGGTCGCGAAGGTGAGACGACCAAGAGGGGCAAGAGGCAGCGCGCGGTTTATGACGGTGTGAACGTGAACGCTGGTACGCGCCCACCTGCCCTCCATGTGCTTTGCACACGAGGTGGGCAAAGTGCTGACAGCAAACGGCTCAAGGGACGGCGCCGCGATTGCTACGGTGACATTTGTCCACACTATCTGCCAATTCATTCTCACGGCGATGCCTAATGGCAGATAGTGCTCGTTATTGAGGCGATGGTAAAATAAAACTTTTCATCGTCGTTGACTGAATGTAAATAAATAAATAAAGTGCTCAATTCTAACGGGATACGAATATCTTGTACTATTGAATATTAGGCACTTGATTTCAATTCAAGAAAATTGAAATACCCAATCGTACGTAACCAAATAAAATGCGAGAGAACTTGGACGTCATTTTCAAAACATTTCCAAGAATGTTATCAAATAGAAAATGCATAGAATAATCATTCATCTGGAAAGTTAAGTTTTTGAATAATACAATTCGGGTGTTAATTGCATTATGGAAGGATCCAAATGAAATTCCACAGAATTTCTCATGTGCATGGTTGGCTAAGCAAATAACGACTCTGGTGCCTAACATTCGCCGTCCCACCGCAAAGGCAACTGGGTTCGCCTGTGGTATGAAATTTGATAAATCTTCACCATGTACCGTCTCTCCTATCCATGGTTTTCAATCGTTTCCCGTAAGCTGGCCTTGCCCACCAACCCTAGACGATGACGACGACGACGTTGACGGCCACGAGTTTAATGCTTCACAGTTCAAACGACTATACCGAGCGAAGCCGGCGCGAAACCAGCCGGAAAGGCTGCGGAGTAAAATGGAAAATTAAATAATTACCAATGCATGGTACATTTATTAACACCACCCGTTTGGACTTAGATTGCAAACGCCAACGAGGGTGGATGGTGGTTGGTGGTTCATGTTAAAACAACGCCCGAGAGCCCGAGAAAACAATTCCAGTAGGCTAGAAACCCAATTCCCATCTGCATCCATATCAAACGGCTATAATGAGCGGCGGAATCATCAGCTGGTGTGCTAATTTCGCTACCAAATGGGAATCGAAACACATGGAGCTTCAAAGCGCATCGTAGCGCAATCAGAAATAACACGTAACAATATGTTTAGACATGGAAAGCAAGATGAGCTGTAGAGAAATCAATATCATCTATTCCGGTCGGTGTTGTGCTCAGTGCGGATTAAAATATAATTTGTCTTAATATACATCCATGGATAGTGATGCGAAAGAAAACAGCCCACAAACCAACCCGTATCTGATGTAGAGAAAGTATAGTTTGACTAAACACAAAACTGCAAAACGATCTTCTTAACCACCAGCTCATTTTTCTAAGACAAACAGTTCAAGCTCGCACCATTAAATTAACGACACAATAAGATACCGTACCAGACGCGGATCCGCAAGAATCCGCTGCTTCAATACCAGTGGGGCGAGCCTAATCAGGTCTAACAAGCATGAGATCCTTAAGGGACCGTCTAGAAACCCCGCTACAAGACACGGGGATTTTAGACATCATGCTCGCTCTCCTTTCTTCGTCGCATAAGTGACACAATTATCTACACGCCGCCATAGCAATGGATCGTGTCTAGGCGAGCCATTCGCCAGGTTCCTCATCCCTATCCTATCTCTGCAATGGATTGTGGGGTTCTCCCTGCTTCCTTCCAGTCCCAATCGCACGCTATCAATTTCTTGCGCGGGAATATTCCACGCTGCTCGTTGGAAAGTTCCCCGGAGAAACCTTCCGCAAGAAACAACGACACGCTCTATAATTCGCTCAACATTGCTTAGATGTAGAACTTAGAAGAGCAACCTGCCTGTAACTGGTTCCGTAAATACAGAAAGTGTAGTGGCACAAAACATCTATGATTTACGAACCAACAGAAGACATATTGCTTAGCCATCGGTTGTTGAATTCTCGAACCCAATTCAGTGATCTTGAGACTAGGCTTTAGCTTGCACGTTGCCATGATTTAGTTGTGCCTATAAAAAGAGCCTAAAGCTCCAAAAGCTTGTTTTCCGATCCAAGACTTAAGAAACAGAAATAAATACAAACTGTTTGACCTTCCGAGTTGATTACGTTTCTATGTATGTGCGTTCGGAGCCACCGAATGACTTCCACAGGCCCGAGGATGAAAAAATTAAGTCCATCTCCACTAGAGGACTCTGAGCAAAGGCTCGTCGAATCCAAGGGTTGCAGTAGTGCCTACACTGTCAATCGTGACAAATTAGCTATCACCGGCGTGAATTCAATGCAATCTAATTGAACCTGAATCGGCTGGTCATGATAATTTAAACAACTCAGTGAGCACAGCGCGCGACCACCATTAAAAACCACCTGGTGGCGGTTGCGATTGCAAAATGAAGTAAATATTGAACAGACCGCCGTTCGAGGGCACCGTGCTCGAAGATTCATAAATGAAGCTCATCAACAGCTAAGCACAGCAGCGGATAGCGGACACAGATGGATGGCCGAGTGCAGCGACCAGAGGTAATAAACGTACAAAAACATGCGTAGGCAAACCTGATGGTGCGGTTGTTTGATGTGCGAGAAAAAAATCAACACGAACGACAACTAGCTAGCAACAACCGATCAAAGCTTACCAAGGCTACAACATCAGCGACACGAGGTACAGGTGTGCGCCACGGTTACAGAAACTTGTTCCAAGCGTTTAAGGCTGCACACGCGAGAGATCCACAACATTGTCCACTCGATCGGTGTATGATGATTCTAGATTGAACTTATGATAAGGTTTCAAAAGTGTCAAACATCCCTAAGGCTTGAAGGTAGGATGCTGATAAAAACACATTCAACTTATTAGATTGAAACAATATTTATAAACCAGAGAGAGCATATCTCTTGTAGTTGTTATGCTGTTGTCTTCATAACAAGCTTCCAGTCCTTGAGTTGAAAAGGAAACACCTCAAGCTCACACCGATTCGACGCTGAGCATTTAAAGGTTTAAAGTAAGTACCTCAAACTGACGCGCAACCGTTGCAAACTCTACATTCTAAAATCTTAAAAAAGATGGCTACACAAAAACCGCGATCATCGAGCTGCCATAATATCCATGAGCTCAGCGGAATACCTCCATGTTGAAGGCATTTTCTATCCCGAAACACAGCGTGACAGTGACAAATGAGACCATTCGAACGTGATCCCCCGCAATGAGTCATCCAAAGCCTCATCATTCCAGCGAATGGGTGGCACGGAATGAAGTGATGCTCCTGCATCAGGTGACCAGCGACAGTGGAAGGGGGGGCTCTGGCTCTCGTTGTTATTTGGGAATGGCACACCAAGCCAGTCGACCTTCGCGAATGCAGAGAGTTTTGTGTTTTTGTGTGTTTCTTCTACACACATATGTTTGGACGAATCGCCTTGGGCTTGTCCCAGCAGCAAGAGTTCATGGGAAGCCACATATCTGCGTGTCTAGAAGCATGGGGGCTCGCAAAACAAAACTGACACGCTCACTTAAGTTTCACCAAACGTGACAAACTAAATCAAGCCGTATTTTCGTTCGCAAACCACAACCTCATATCTTATCTGTCTCGGATGCGCGCTGAAGCCCAATGATAGTTGCTGTCAAAATGTAAAAACGGCCGTCATCACACCTTACCTGTGGAGTGGAGAGAAGAGGAGAGAAAAACGTATTAATTATTTATACGATGAAACAGGTGTCGTGACGGGAGAAAACCAGGTTGAAAATTAAAAAGGGGAGGCACTTTACTTGAGAAAATAAGAAATGGAAACCAGCTTGAAAAACGCTTCGACACCAAAGGTAAAAATAGATATCGCATCAACAAAAAGAAAAGAAGACAAGAAGACCACTGGACCAACAACCATATACGATTTTCTTGGCGTGAACGATAGAAAAATAGTCCGCTACACAAATTCATTCAATTATTCATAGGAAATAGTTATGTTCCGATTGTCGTGTATTTTTTACTTTAAAAGCTATGTAGTTATCCTCACATATTCATACGAACATCTTTCTTCAGCGTTTGCGTCGTTTCCAGGAGAAAAATGCTTTCGATTAGGTTAAAACTCAAAAATAGATTGTTTCTTCAGGCAAATTACATTTATGACACCCCCGCTGAGCTCCTCTAAGAACTCCTCGCCTACGTCAGGAAGTTCAACCATTTCTCGAACCGATCGAAGCTAAAGGCCGCAGCCAGGAAGTTAACGACGGCTCTCTTCTCGCTCGTGCAGCGCCAGGCCACTAGGCTTCTAGCAAGGCAGCAAACTGTAATTTCCTGTCACTTCCTGCCGAGCTGGAACTTCCTGTCTCTATTGCCCTGTTCCCTCGGCTTCATCGCTGTTTTGTGACCCAGGAAAACCTTCACATACCCACACCGGCATCCAGCTCACATTGCGCAACAAGTGCACGCAACCTTGCACCTTTACCTTTTCACAAGACGTCACCGGTTCGGACGGCCTTCGAAAGCTGAACCCCTTACACTGCTCTTGTGTATGCCCTCCCGCTATATCCTGGACACCATGGAGACTAATGGACAGGACACTGTATCAGGTACCACCGCCAATCAAAGTTCCATCAAGCACCAAGCCATGTCCTCGGTGTAAACCCACACGACTTTGCCTCGATTGTGTATAGGAAACCATCGTTACACAATCAATTCTGTTTGACATCCTCCCTGTTCTTCTCCACAAACTGCCGCCGGCCGGAGGTTCTTCTGCTCAAAGAGACCGTGTAGTCTCGGGTTTTGATTACATCAGGGAGCACCGAACAACGTAGTGCTTCAGCTTTCAGATCCCGATGCAATGAGCTTCAAGGACAACGAAGTAAACAACATACCGGTAAATCGGTGGATGGCACAAACTCTAGGGAAGTTATCGTATTCCCAGCAACTTTGATAGATTATGATTCCGAGAAACAGGTTCGATCAAGTTATCTTGTGTCCGCTATTTTCAAGATGCTACTTTCCGATACCTTTGCGTTTTAGGTATGTAAAGACCAAGGTATGTAAAGATCAGCCACAAAGAATGAAGTAATTCTGAATCACCAGACCTATCTTATTTGTTCGGGTTTTTTGTCCACTACACCAATCAAGCCCGACGAAAAGTCTCGGTGGATAAAATATTCTACTGTTTGTGCATGCATATTCCTGGCAACCGGTTCGGTTGTGAACTCGATCAAAACATCGCATTGGCCCTCCATTGGTCGGTCAATAAATCCATCCATCCTTCCCTTTTCCGATGGCTGACGTCAATGAGAAGACGTGGTACAATATTGCGTTTCCGAACGGTGCGAACGAGAGACGTTTGTCGAAAACACCTCCTTCACAAGGACCGAAGGTCCGTCGACGTCGTGAGTTCTGTCGGCATCGTCCCCTCGATGCCGGGTGGAAAAGCGGGCATCGCACCAACTAAAGGCGTCCATAAATCTATCGACATATTCGTTGCCCTTCACGAAAGGCGGGAAAAAGGGAAAGCGCTCTGACCATTTCTTTTATCCCATTCCAGAGCCGGTGGTGGAGGGTTCGGAGGAGGGCGGGTCGGGCCGGATAACGAGTGCCAACAGCGTTTTCTTGCGTGTCAAACCCATGAACTGTGATTTATGCCGCTGCGTTGGAAATGAACCCTTTTTCCACAAAGAGTCCGATGATAAATTCATTCTAATCATTCTAGATCGCATTACGACCGAACGAGCTCGGTTCGCCGGGCCAGCTTCCATCCCGATGTCACACCCACGTCCCAATGCCCGAAGATCCACATCCTTTTGAGCCGTTGTCGCACACCTCCTCCATAACAACCCTTTTCTTCTTCAAAGAACTGCGTCTTGCCGGGACCCAAAAAATATCCTTAGATGAAGGAAATAGATTTGTTTCGTTGAGCTTTACGATCCAACGAGATCATAAAAAGAAATCCGAAAATTTAAACAAGCATCGGAGCCCTTTTCCGGGTGAATGAAGATGGGGAGCACGTCAGTAATCATTATCGTTTTCCCGTGAGGAAAAGCTGTAATTACGACGCACACGAAGGTCGTGCACATTGAAATCTAAAGGATTCAACGCTCTTGCGGATGTAAAGGACTGATTTACGTCACATTCGAATCGGACCAGCAAATGCTAATCATTTACGGGTAAACGACCTTGTTGTTCGTTAAAATAAATGTTGTTTAGGCATTTCTTTTAGGCAATAAAAGTTCTTTTAGGCAACTTTTCCCAGTCGGATAACGTGCCTTTTTCGATAGCTAAATTATTTTAACAACCCTCAAATATTATCAACTCCTAGCATCTTGCAAACAAAAATCTTATCCAGACTTGATAATCAAATGATTATGGTTCCGAACGATAAAGTACCAAATATAGTCAGCATTTGACTACAACTTTCTCAGCATCTCCCTAACACACACTAACATAAAGAGAAACATTTCGTTCGTTTTTATGATCGCCTTTACGCTTTCCTCCTTTGATATCTATATCGTTATCTCTCGTTCACTTCGTTAGCTTGTAGGTGGTGATTTATTTTCCAACGATGAATATTTTGCTACAGTTTTTCTTCACTCTCCCTTGCGTTCTTTCAGCCCCCCTCATCCATTTCGGCACCACTCGGGCTGTTTCATTTATTTATTTATGCGTGTAACAGCGCAGTGGCGTTGGCTTGGCGATGGTACCAATCGTAAATCATACACTCATCTGAACCGCGCAACATCAATACTGACATGGGCTTGGGGTGCTCTCCTTGCCCTCCTCCTCATCGTGCCCGAGCCAACACCGAGGTATGGCGATGATGCATATGTTGTTATTTTTATAAGAGCCAGCTTGCTTGGAATGCGTGCAGAGGTATTTCTGCTCCTCTATCGGCCATTACTTTCTTTGCAATAACGATGGCATGGCCGCTATTGGCATCACACTAACCATCCTCTGATTTGCCGGTTTGCTTCTGTTTAACTCCTCAATCGGTAAAAATGTTTGAAAACACAAGCGAATTTTAAACTGAGAAGTATTTTTAATAATTGATTCAGTTCACTAACAAGATAAAAAGAAGGTGCTTAATATGAATAATCAAAATAAACAACAGTAAATAATCAGGACTATAAAACAGTACCGTAACTTTTGTTCTATTCGAAACGTTCGTGCAAATTTAGCATACAACCAACAAGGTGGTTGACGATATATTATGTGGTCTGGGTGATGCATACATTGTATGTCGCACTTTTATTTGTCTGAGCATTCGTATGCACATATAAATAGACAGGGGTGCACCAAAACGAAGCATCGCTTGACATGCAACCCCGCATTCACTACTGCGGCGTCGCCTCCGATACCTCATAAGCGCAAAGAGATTTGGCCGGCTTCTTTTGAGTCCGTTCCGCGTTCGATGGTGTATCTGGCAGTCGCGACCAATTCGGTCGATGCAGCTAGCCAAATTGTGCATCGATCGTTGCACAAACAGAGAGGAAAGGGGCAGGTTAGGTAAGGTAGGTTATTCCTACCACCCAAAAAATTACGATGGGTCTAGCTGATATAAACAAACTAGAGAAGATCAGTTAAAAATACTTGACATAATCGAGAGTTTTATCAGGCTTGTAAAATAAAACGAATATTTCTCAAATCTACAAAAAGAACGCACCGTATTTCATCCAGAGCTGAGTGTCACAGACGTATAATTGAATTAAAAAGCATTCACACAACGTTATGTCCGAGGGAATGCAAAATCACTTCACGCTCAATGTACCGATTGGATTCGGCTAGTTTACATAGCACAACCGGCATGACGGGAGCATCTAATTTCGCCCCGATTTATACGCTTTCAATCTCCAAAAACCAAAATCTCCGACCATTAGGACATTTCCATATACCTACAAAGAGACGCAAGTGTAGCAACAAAAATCGACCACTGCAAGCGGGCAGACGAAGTGGATTTCGTACAAATCCGATCGGACAAATTGGATTTACCAAATGATATTACTCTGCCCCTGTACCCGGTTGATGGTTGTCACTACACGGCAAAACATGGCTCCGGCCAACTCCTCCTCGCCCTCCTTGACTGTCAATGAAAAACCCGTGCGCCACCACCGACCAGTACAACCAACACAAAGAAAAGCCCACCAGTCCGAAAACAATCCACCACGGGTGGAAACATCATTTTCGCGCAAAACAAAACTACAATGTTACCAACAGTGTAACAAAAAGTGGCACAGTTTCGACACGTTGGCAAAACGCGGGTTGACGTTTCGCGGCGTCACTGTGGAATGGAAAACACGAAACATCCACCATACGAAAGGCTCGGAAAAGAGCGGAATGGTCGGGAAGTGCAAAACGCATGTCAATCATGCGTGAAGTAAAATTATTCTGTTCTGCACAATTATTTGCAGCGCGTCGAGGACTGCGAAAAACCGGTGGAAAAACAGTAGAACATATACCACACGAGAAACAATCAAACAAACAACATTGTAGCTGAGAAAAGACAACGAAAACTGATATATGATTTCGTTATTGGCAGCCATCAAACCATCAGTCGACGTAAGTAATTTGATCGTAATGACAAAAGCTGCGAGCGTTTTGAAAACGCAATAGAAATATCGATTCAACCCCGTGCTGTCCCGGTTAGAAGGGAAAACATTTCCACCGTATGCGTATATATATATGATGTATGTTTCATCTTGAATATCAGTCTAACATTGTATTTCATCTTTAACTTATTGATCGATGAACTACTCACTCGTGTACAGCATTTACTAAATCCTATAGGGCACCGGAAAATTAATCCTTATCATTTGTTTGTGCTGAATAACGCTAGTGACTGTGCTTAAAAGTTATTTAGCTAGTAACAATTTACAAACTCATTTCCTCTTAGTAAAGGGTACAGCTGAACACAAATCATTCTTCTAATCAGTATCATTCATTACCAAAACCAGCTCATTAATACCGTTTGCCAAAAACCCCTACGTACACTGCAACAATTTAGCTTCAGTTTGCTAGAGAACCACCGTGCCTGCACGACTAGGAAACCCTGAAAAACCTCACTTTACAGTGATTTAAACATAATAGCATCGAGATTAGATGACTGCTGCTGCTGCTGCTGTGTCAACTACTCCCGAGAGTCCCGAAGTCCCCCGAAGTGGAAATTTCCCTTTGTTTTCGTTCCGAATAAATTCGTTCCTCTTTTCGAGCTCATCGGGAAAACCCTCCATCCAGGCAGGGGCTAACAAAGAGTAGTTCTCCTTGACCATTTTCACTCCCGATAGTTTCTTCCTCTTTATGCACCTCCCACCCTAACCCATAGGCCTTGTTTTTCTCTACCGATTATCATTGTTAGAACGCTAGACGCTATCGTTTGTGCGCCTCTGTTTGTGCTTCGCTGCTACACGTAGCCTCCGTTTAATAATTTCCCTGTTTGACGTCATTCGACAGCCGGAAAATTCCCATTGTCTCTCGCTTTGGCCAACGTGCACGTGGTGTATGCCGTTGCGCATCAGCGAGAAAGCGCACTCGCACACACTTGCAGAAGGCACAAAGACACCGAGTGTGGTAGGAGCTAAAACTGGAATCATCGGGTGAGGCTTTCCCAAAGCCTCGCGTTGTGGCATGTGACTCAGCTGAAAGTCACTGAACGAGTCCGATGAAAGCGGGAAAATCGAACGCCCGGAGGCAGAGCGTTGCCTTCGCTGGCCGGGTTTTCCCACACAGTGCGATTTAGCAAATGTGTTGGGCACACAAGGAACGAGTGAAAAAAAAGAAGCATAACTGCTTCGTCCTGCCAAATCTCACCATTGCCTTTGCCCCACAAACGAATTTCGTGAACAAAACGAGTCCCTTACACACAAAGGAAAAATTAAATTCAAACCCCAACGGTTCGCGGATAACTTATTCCCAATTCGTATACAATTATTTTTTCCTGGAAACCGTGTTCTGATTCTCACGCACATTTATAAATCTTGCAGTCAAAAATAAGAGGGCGAAGAATGGAAAGCCCTTATGAGTAACGCTATTGGAGAAATCCTTTATCCAAAGACCCTTTTACAACTCAACACACGATTACTTTAACAGGATTCAATTTTGGCCCTTTTGCAAAAAGTCCGACAAAATGTTCCCATATATACGATTGCTTTACAATTATACCTTATTGCAACACAATTCCCTTTGTGCCAATCTACCCATATCATAATTACAACGCCCATTAGGGGTTCAAGTGAAGTGTTTTGTTCGTGTAGGTATTATTTTTAAAGCCATATTTTTCTTAATTAAATATTGGATGTAACTAACAAATTGCCGAACCGGCCCCGTCTAAGTCCTTAAGGCAGCAGGGCGAAATTGAAATTAAATATTCCATTAGTACTGACCTCTCAAACGATGACCGGCGTTCGCATGAGAGAATACTATTACTTTTGATTGAATTATTGCCTAAACCAACACCATCTGTGTCATTTAATGCTTTTGCTCTTCAGCTGTCCTTGGAAACATTTCATTGTATATTTCGTGCACGGCGCAAAGCGGTGGAATTCGCCAGCGAATAATCCCTCCCGTCTACGCCAAAACTGTGTATAGTAATTCGAGACAACCAGCGATGGCGGAACAAGAAGACGAGAGAGGAAAAAAACCCTACCCGGAAAGACTAATTCTGCACGCATAGCTCTTTAGCCCCGGTATATACACGCCCTTCTTTTAGTCGGCCCGAGGAGGGCGGGTCTCGTCATCCATCTTGCGACGTAAACGCCAAAACCTAGAACTAACACAGCCGGCTCAGGCTAATTGATCTCGACTAATCCACACCCGCCGCAAGGCCGCCATTCTTTGCACTCCATCGTTTACAACCTTGTCAGTTAGTTCGGGAATCCATGAGCGTTACGTTACGCAAACAAATGGATTAACGCAAAATGTTGGGCAAACTTCTTAAACGCGGTAAAGGGCGGCACAATTTCCAGTTCTTTGAAAGCTTAAAAGTGATACTGGGTTAAAGGAAATGAGAACATATTAAGGTGCGCATGCAAAAATATACAAAGAACAGTTAAAGGCTCGCATTTTAAAATAATGAGTGAAGCACTTTAGGGTATAGATGCTTTGTTTCCGTTTCCACATCTGTCCCAAAAGATTTTGACAACCAGAAAGGTGTTAAAAATACTCTAAACAACATACATTTAACTTTTGACAGCTTTAATATACTGTTAGATAACGGTAAAAATGGGACCGATCAAAAATTGTGGCCTCCGAGGTATGGATTCCCTTCCATTTAAAGGCACTGATAACATAACGTTACTTTCCACACGACTAAATTGCGGACAAGGTTAGTCCGAACATGATGTGTTGTCATCAGCACGTCACGTAGAAACGAGTGCATTAACAAACAACTCCGTAGCTAAGCATGCATTAAAACCAACCCCGATTGTCAACAGAAACTGTGGTGGTAAGTTTTTATTTACTGCCGCTGCCTTGTTTTTTGCCCATTGACCTTGATATGTTCTAATCATTGATTTGTAGGTAAATCGCCGAAAAAAAAGACTAACAGCAAGCATGTCACGTCACGTCCCGTTGAGCAACATTTTTTTTCGATTTCATATTATTTTAACCTCCCCGATTTTCGGTTTCAAGCAGCACGCAAAGGCGAACAAACACGCGCAGCACAAAGTCTGAGGCGTTGGAGATATTTTTTGAAACCCCAATCGCATCGCGACGATCGTAAGAAATGTGTGTGTGCGAGTGTAGTGGTATACAAACCGTCTTCTAGAAGGTAAACAAGTTAATAAAACCTATGAAAACCGACAAAGCAGCAAACATCAACCGTCAACCATCGATGGGCATCATCAACCTCTTTCGATTTGGACGTTATATTGACACGCATACACGGAGGAGTAATCGTAGACAACCCAGAGAGCATTCTTCTACGCCGACGTTCATCTATGAAGTGAAAATCAAACGCATTCGAAAAAGAACGGTTTCTTACCAAAAACCAACAAACGGAACCACGGTTCGATGAAGAGAGCGACATTTCAAGGCGAAATGCTGCCCGTTGTCATCGAAGTTTTGAAGTGTTCCCCTCACTTCGCGTCGGTCTCGGTCAAGTCTCACAAGTCTAGGGAAAAACTATCGACAAAAGTCTCTGATGATAGATGACCGTGCGCCGACCAAGCCATCAAAAGTCTTTCGAAAACAAAACCAACTCGTCGCGATTTATGCGCTTTACCTTCGGCGCTCGTTTGAAACCGCACCGTCGAAGAATGCAACACGATAAGAAGAGTTTCCCTATCGAGGTGTTTAAGAGACGCAGTATGGCCAAAAACCAACTGACTTCCTGACTTCAAACTGTCAACGTTTTCAAGAATGCTGAGTTAAAAACTACAACATAAAATTTGTTGACCGAGCAAAGGTAAATAATAATGATAACTCAACAAAACCACACAAAAAAACCGTTAATTCGTTTAAACAAATAAATTGTAATGAAGAATGAGGAATCAAACATTAACAGTGCCCAAAGGGAAGTTCGAATGACATTCAGTAACATCAGGATTGGAAGGTTCATGGGTAGAAAATGAGGTTTGCTTTTTCTTTCGCTTACCTGACAATACCTCCAAAATTGTGGCGGTTTTGTTGGTTACAAGCAGTACGAAAAATATAAATGTATCCCTTCCTTGTCCGCTACTGGACCATCAATGCTTACCTGAAATAGAGAATGTAAGAAGAATTAGTAACACGGTTCACTCTGTTCAAGTAAAGCATTAGGTTCGAGAATTATCTAAAACATTTGTCCCAGGTGTACGGCAAATATCTTCTTCAGACATTTTCTAGCATGCTTTACCACAAATAACACGAACGGAACGAAACATCATCTAAACCCAAAGGCATAATATCACCGGGGTGCGAGAAAGTGCGTGGTTGTATTGCTTCCCAACAAAGGCTGACGGTGATGATTGATAGGTTATTTACGACGACATACATCTCACGCCTCGTAGGTGGCAGTCGAGAACTTCCACCCGCTTGAGGGGGGTAGGGATTTCACTAACCACCAGCCACCAATCCAGGGCAACGGAAAACATCATCAGACTCGCAAACAACACACCAATTTTCTCGAAAAACTCCACACCACAGGGCGCGAGGGGCTTAATTTATTTTCTAATGATAAACGAAACAAGACGGCGAGGTGAAGAAAGGCAATTTTTTTGTCAAGCTGTCGGGAAGCTTTCCTCCCCGAAGAGGGTGGAAGAAAACAACATCCAAACGATAGCCATCCAAACCAGGGTGAGCTTAGAGGGGGCGCAAGGACACAGTGATCCCCATGTGGCTTGAGAGGAAGAGAAAATAACCTCCAACCAAAAACAACCAAGTAACGGTGATATATACCTTCGACCTGTTCGCATCTTATATTTGCAACACCTGTCTAGCTTGATTACTTTTAAAACTACAATTCCCCTAATCATATGTCAACTTAATTGCCTCGTTGACGGAGGAATACGAACGCACTGGAACTGGTTTTACCGTGCGGAGTGTATCGTTCGGGGTTATGTTTCGCCATATTGCATGTTCGCATTTTGTTAATTGCTCGGTACTTCCATGAATTCCACCCGACGGAGGTGGCTTGCAAATCCCTTACGGATAGCAACAGGAAGCTGATAATGATGATGGCAACGTCGAGCGTACGCAGCTTGTCGCATCTTCGCATTCGGTTCGCCTCGACCGTTACTGAGTAATTTGGTTCAATAGGCTCTTCGTCGCCACGTTTCTCCTCCGTCCCGCAGCAAAAGACGATAATGGAGTGCGCCCATGGCGGCCACTAATGTCTGCGCGCACATGTGTGTTCCGTCGACCCACAACCCGTTTTTCACCATATGCCTGCGAAACCGTCTTCTCCCAGGTCTCACTTAGCCGCCCTATTTGGAGGCCGTGTGACCTTTAACCGCTGCTACGCAGGGTGGTTTGCGGGTGGTTTTGGGCGATGGAGGGGTGCGGGATGCTGCAACCGACGTCGCAAATCACTCGGGAAACGAAAGAAACGAAAGAAAAAACTATATCGAGGCCAAACTGTAGGCGGACGGAATCCCGCACGGCTCACGCTAATCCATCAGACCGACGTCTCTCCCTCCTCTGGTACAACGTCGAGGGTCGCTGAAGCGCGCGTGACTCAGCGTGGGCCACGTTGGAAGGGATAAAATGGAACAAGCGCTGCCTTTCGAGGTGACTCCTCCATCTCACGACCGATCGCAGGCGAAATTATTCACCGATCTTCGGCGCTGTTGATGTTGCTGCAAACATACAAACGAAAAAGCGAACTGCCCTTCTCCGTTGCGTTTGGAAGACTCGTTTCCATACGTCTTATCTACCACCCCCGACGACTAAGGGCACTTTGCGTCTTTACTAAGACTTTCACTTAGTCACTACTAAGAGCTCAGTAGTGTCCGTTCGTCCCCGTTAACGAAACCCCGCTGGCTTTTGGTTTTGTTTTTCCACAAGAATTATCCCGACGGTAAACTCAACCCAACCGACTACAGGAAGTGCCTTTTTTGTAGACCGATTTACGCGTCCAAGGCTACAAACAAAACATATAGACGTTGGTAACCTACTTTAGCCATGTGCATGTCCACAACGTTTCAAGGATAAACACATCGATAATCTCATGAGCGTTTTACAACTGCCAAATATGTCAATCAATTGAAAGGATATAGGACCGTCGAACATATTTTCTCCAATCGAAGGCAACAAAGAGAAACATCTTTGGCAATTAGTCTAAAATCTATTCCACATAAAACAATATGGAACCGATATCAAATTTATAGTCCTGTCCTTGTCTTGTCAAATTGGAAAGAAGATATTGAACAGATCGAATTTTACCCTTGTGAATAAGCGCAGTCATCATCCCTGAAGGTAAGGAACGTCAGACAAGGTAACGTCAATTGTATTTTTTCACTCCGGGATCACATTTCAGTATGAAAAAGTCGGATTTATGTTAGAAAAAGGGAAGTTGCAGATAATTTGTAAGCAATTGGAGCATGCCTTCTTCAAAAGAATACACAAATAAAGACTGAGCAATTACTTCCATTACTTCCCGAAATCCACGCTCCTGGGGTAAGGGTTTTCTCATTTGACAAACGCATTGTAACTTCCTTGATGGAGCAAAGTTTTCCGTGGAGTAAAACTTCATTGACCAATTTAAAAGCATTCCTTCTCCTCCTCCGTAAGTAGTTGATGGGAAACTCTTCTTGACAAACTTCTGACGATATCCTTAGCAGAACCTGCCGCTTGTCGATTCATATGCTAAACCTTGGTTACGTAACGAAAACAAACAGCGATGAGTTTCTAAAGAAGCTTTTCGGTTGGAAGTGGGAGACGCTCCGGTCGTGAGTGCTGATGACGGCAACAAAACGTCGAAGTTGTACTTTGAAAACATCCGTTGGAAACGTACAACCCAAATCGGTCGCGCATCTGACATGATGAATTATTCAAGGCGGAGAATTACGGATCGAAAGAATTGCAGAACACTGTAACAAACATCTATTCACCGTATGCTGATTATTAATTTGCATACTTCGTGTGTAAGTTTGTACACTGAGTTTAGTCAAAAATTGTCTCTAGTGACCGGTTACTGACCAGGTTGCCAACAAAAAAGTATTTCAAAAGAAAATCGGCACGTCAAATGCTTCATGCTTGAGCAATATGTATGCGAAGAAGACGCTGAACAGATGCTACCGTTTCAATGTAAAATAAGACACCAATAACATCTTTAGTGTATTACATCGATAAAATCGCTAAATTTTTAATTAGATTAAATTATATAACTTGTAATATATTGTAACGTTACTCGAAATGAAACATACAGAAAATGAAACAAACTGGAAAATAAACCAACATATGAAGCAATGAAGGAGAGAAACCTACGTTTCTCAATTAGAAATTTTATACGAATCTTCCTTCTGCTAACATCCACCCAACCGGATGATTAATGGAAATATTATTTTTAGGAGTAATACGAACAGTTTACCCTTCTCACATACGCATCAACGTGTTGCGCACTGTCACCCTCTACATGTCGGCATCGTTCTCACCATGTTGCTGTGTTTCTGTGTGGATGCAAACAGTAGTAAACCATTCGCTTCCATATGCATGTCGAGCCCTTGCTGGGTGAACCGGTCGGAGAGGAAGCCTTTCAGCAACCTTCATCAACACCGCTTTCTCGTTCCAAAGGTTTAACTGAAAACTTCTGATGCCTACAAATATTTTATTTATTTCCCCCTCTTGGTCGGCTGAAAACAACCATCGTCTGCGGACGGAGCAGCACTCTCTAATGTTATGTTGATGGCATGGGCCAAACAAGGGTGGGTCAGTTGGAACTCTAGTTCCGGACTTGGTAGGCAGATGCAGTCTGTAATGTAAAGGTAATGTTTTCAAAGTTTTTTCCACACACATTAATCGTACAAGCGGTCTCTTCCACTCTTGAGGGAACCTTTTCTGAGTGCTGCCAGTTGCCAATGGAGCTGAGAGATGCATAAGACATGGGCAGGCCACGTTGACAACGTTTATTCGTGTATGTTTACCTTCCGGGTAGCTGCCGGTCCACGTGAGACAACCGACGAGCTTCCCTTCAATAATTGCCGATGGCTCGAAGGTAGGAGCAGCAGAGTGCGTCATGCGGTGCAAATTGATGGCGAGTCAGAAGCGAACAAGTAAAATTAGACGCCACCAACAAGGTGGGAGTTTACATCGCTCAGCTTTCAGGGGGGAGCTCGCTTGCATAGCATTTGCACTAACAGTGCAGCAGAACGAGCTATATCACGTGTACGCCCACTGCACTCTCCTAAAGTGGCCACCGTGCGGAACCAACACAACAACAACCCCGCCTGAGCCGGTATATGGCGGAGTGACGACTGAATTCGGTCATGCGTTGGATCACGTTGCCAGGACGATCGTTCCTCCTCCGAGACTCGGTTGCCGGTCATACCGTTTTGTGAACAGATTAACTATTTTTAGTCCATCCAAGCTTACAACTTTATGATAATGTATAATGCAACAACCTCAATATTACCTCGAATAACCCAAGCACGAGGGATCGATGTTGCTGATGGCGTAAACCCAACTCCGAACGGAATCACATCAATACCTTTTGCAAAACGTTGATGGCGTAAACCCAACTCCGAACGGAATCACATCAATACCTTTTGCAAAACGTTAAAACACAATCAACATGGCAACCCTTTTAACCCTCGCCGCTTTAGGTTCCCCGGCCGGATGTGTGTCTGGCGAGGAAATTGGAACCCTTCGGTGAACCGGATTCCCTCTTTCTTTTATCTCCACAGCTTTCACCCCTTGACGAGACTCGGTGAGGACTTCGGCAGCATACCGGAGCAGAACCGATGCGAAATGAATGCATGTAATGGTGTGCACGACGGGCGCCATCGATTCAATGTCGCCCAGCCATCCACAATCCAGACGAACGAAACGACCAAAACCTCCATCACGAATGACGCCCACTGTGGCCATGTTCCGGGCCGCAAAGCGGGATGCAATCTGCGAAACCGTCTCTTCCTTCTGCCACCTCCTTCGGGCAAGTGAGTTTCGTTGTGGAACTACCCGAAAACAACCGGCAACATCGCAACGTTTCTGCTCGGGAACATTAACTTCCCAGCAATCAACAGGAATAAAGTGGTGTGTTTTCATTTCAGAGCGGCAGCATCGAACAGACTTGGGATGCGAAATGGAGGCAAAGTTCAAGGCTAGTTTCGTCTGTGTTTTGTTGTGTGCCAGCATCCAGCGGGCGGGAAAATTCACCACTCTAATGATAAGTAAACAGTTTCCGTACTTTTCCGTACTCCCAACCTAATTCAAGCATCAAGCAAAAAACAAGAAAACAAATTTCAGGCTCTATCCTGACTACCCACAACCTTCGCGTGGTTGCAATGCTTGCATATAGGTCCTAGATATAGCGTCAGCGATAGGAAGGACCAGAGGAAAAGACATAAATAATGTGTAGAAAGATACAATTGAATGTTTTACTTGATAGAAGAATCAGGCGTTTAAAGAAGTTCACTAAAGTGAAAGGGAAACACTTTTTGTATATAATGGTTACTATGTTTAAGCTGACCAATTTACGTTCATTTTAGGACAATTATTTTGTAACGTTTTCAAGAAGACAACAAAACAAACCTTAACTGCAAATAAGCGAAATTCCGGCTAAAAATGCTAATTATATTGCTCTGTGTTTGTTTACTACCAACGTTTACTCGAATGGTGGCAACATTTTACTCCAATTTAACCTACGTTATATATTGTATTTATTCAATTATATTTTATGCTTGAGGCGCGAGAAAATTTTTCAAACCCTCCTAACTAAGTTTGCTTTTGAATGAAAGCATAACCGGTATAGACCTTGGATGTACTGTAGAAAGAAACTGTTCAGCACGCTAACAGAACATTATAGAAACTCAATTTTCATTCATCGAAAAAAGTATTTCCTTTCATGGAGGATAACTTAGCATACAAGAAACTTGTATCGCACCAAAATGAAAACCAATGAAGCATCACACTACTGCACACACCAGTGAAAAGAAGGTAAGCCCATTCAAATCGTCGGTTGTTGAAGTAAAAACAAAAAGAAAAAAGAAACAATATACAGGTCATAAAAGAAGGCGCCACGATTATTTCCAATTCCGGCCCGCGGCAGGAAAGACCTAGCCTGCTTTTTCTTCCCGACTTTGGACTAATTTTCATACCACCACACAAACGAAGGCTCGCGCCAGCGACTGCGTGAAGCTAAAGAAAACAATCGCGAGCTCCCCTCCCTGCCATCCCATGTAACTGGCGTGACCTGGCCATTATCGCCACACACACCGGCCGAGAATGGGCCTAAGTATTTGAAACATCTTCTCGGTTGTACAGGTTGCCCCCGACTCCCTTCGCTGCCATCAGGAACCGGGAGAGGTTTGACACGACCTCAAAGATGCTCAAAGACAAAGGCAAAACAAACATGGAGAAACTAGCGCACAATGGCACGGGGTGGTGCGATAATAGGGCCACCACCTTCACCGGATGTGACTATTTATGGCATCGAGAAAAGCAGGATGAACATACAAAAAACCGCCTCGGAAAGAAGGTCTCGGTTTTGGGCCCATTTCTCCAAAGATTCCTTCTCTTCGCCTAATATCTGGAGTGTACCAAGCGTCTACAGTTTTCGGGTTTGCAATACATTTCACCAGGGAAGGTGTTTCATTCGACAACAATTTGATTAAAAAAACCTACACGAGATTAATAACGTGCTGGCGAGAATGTAATAAAAGAAACAGCGAAGCCATTAAAATTCCCTCAAAGGTGGTATATGCCGGAGGTTACGAAGAGAACATAGCAACACCCAGTACTACGGAAAACTTGGTGCGCCATCAGAAGTTCGTTACACCGCTTCGAACAGGAGCCCCCAAAACAACCTCGCGATGCCAAATTTTCGATTATGGCATCGCTACAGCTTCTTCCACGAGCTTGAACATCTTATCCTCTGATTTTTCAACCACCCTGCGTACGAGCCTTTATTGCTTTACAAGAACAAACCCACACAAACACATACAATGTGAGTGAGCTTACAAAACATGGGTTAGCCAAGACTACAAGTATTAACTTCACCTTCCGGCCGTGAAGTGTCTGAATAAGTTTGCACAACTCTCCATTGGAGCCATCGATATTTCAGCTCGCTATTAAGTTACAGTCCAGAAGCAGCGAGGTTCAGCGGAAGTTCAAAATTATCTGCTGCACCCAGTTCTTTGCAATTGCTCGGTAAAGATGAGCCCTGCTTGGTTTTTGACTGGGTTCAGCAGCATCTGGCGGCATGGGCTCGTTTTTTCCTAGCTAACCTCCTCTTCCTCTCTGGAAGATATTCTCAGAAAATTTTCTTCAGAAAAACACTAGCAGCAATCTGAAGCACCGAGTTCAACGTATGCTCTGGCAATTCCCCGTACGGCAGATTGATCAAACTGGAAGTCCACACGAAGAAAACAACCACTGTTTGGCTTCAATTTTCGGCCGCTTCGGAAGAAACCAACGCCGGATGGAAAGTTAGAATGCATATTTCACAAGCAGCACGTCGTAACTTTCGGAGAGTGCTCGAAAGAGACTAAGCCATCTTCCCACAAACCTTCATCTGCTGGCAAGTCAAGAAAGTTGTAAAACCAATACAGACTTCTACCAGCCTTCGCCAAAAATATACATTTCGAATATGTTTACACATGTACCACACCATTAAATTTCTCATAACGTCCGTCGCTATCTCTTCAAAGAACGTTAAGCCATCTTTTATTAAACTTTGATTTACCTGAACTATCTCTTCCAACTCATACCAACCGAATTTATAGTCACACTTGAGAAGAAATCTCACAATCGCAAACGTGTCAAAGTACTCAACTTCTGGTGCTACAAAGTGCGTTTAATCACAAATAACTAGTTTTTGAAAAGGTCAGCATTGCAATCGGATCATAAAATGGGTTGCGGAACGAGTTGCGAAGTTTGTCCGATCGATTGCAGTAATCTATTTTTGTAAGCTTTTACGATTTGGCTCTTCATTCAGCGTATATTTTCATAATATTCGCTTTTTGCTCCGAGAAGTTTGCCGGTAGCGGAACTGAAAAACCACAAATATACACTTAAGAGCTGCTGTGCAAAAAGAACTAAATTGCCGTTGAGGTCGTTGAGGAGAAAATATGGGATTCATAAACTGACTATAACATTCAGACGTTATACGACCTACCTGGTGCCAGATTTTATTTCCTATCTCATTGAGAATCGGCCATGAAGTATAAAAAACGTTGCTGAATGAAAAAGATTGTAAAACTTAAAGAATTTTCCCACAACCCACCCAACAACTACTCCCCTTTTATGCTACCCACAAAAGTCAGTCCATCTTTCGACAGAAACATTACTATCATCAACGGCGAGCAGAACCATTCTGTGGCCATGACAGAACGAGCGAGCCGGGCACAACGTTGAACGGCCNCTGACGGTNTTGTTTTCGTGAACCACGACCGAAGCAGCAACGTCCGAGCCTGGTATGCGGCGGC
>KE525352.1:39067-50315 GCA_000441895.2 Anopheles sinensis | reverse complement strand
TCCTCTCTGGAAGATATTCTCAGAAAATTTTGTTCAGAAAATGACTAGCAGCAATCTGAAGCACCGAGTTCAACGTATGCTCTGGCAATTCCCCGTACGGCAGATTGATCAAACTGGAAGTCCACACGAAGAAAACAACCACTGTTTGGCTTCAATTTTCGGCCGCTTCGGAAGAAACCAACGCCGGATGGAAAGTTAGAATGCATATTTCACAAGCAGCACGTCGTAACTTTCGGAGAGTGCTCGAAAGAGACTAAGCCATCTTCCCACAAACCTTCATCTGTCTGGCTAAAGTCAAGAAAGTTGTTAAAACCTAATACAGACTTCTACCAGCCTTCGCCAAAAATATACATTTCGAATATGTTTACACATGTACCACACCATTAAATTTCTCATAACGTCCGTCGCTATCTCTTCAAAGAACGTTAAGCCATCTTTTATTAAACTTTGATTTACCTGAACTATCTCTTCCAACTCATACCAACCGAATTTATAGTCACACTTGAGAAGAAATCTCACAATCGCAAACGTGTCAAAGTACTCAACTTCTGGTGCTACAAAGTGCGTTTAATCACAAATAACTAGTTTTTGAAAAGGCCAGCATTGCAATCGGATCATAAAATGGGTTGCGGATATTCGCTTTCTGCTCCGAGAAGTTGGCCGGTAGCGGAACTGAAAAGCTACGAATATACAGCTTCTGCTGCTGTTCTAAAAGAACTAAATTGCCAGGCCCAGGTCGTTGAGGAGGAAATATGGGATTCATAAACTTACTGCAGCATTCAGACGTTATACGACCTACCTTGGGCCAGATTTAATTCCCTACCTCGTTGAGAATTGGCCCTGAAGTATAAAAAATGTTGCTGAATGAAAAAGATTGTAAAAATTAAAGAATTTTCCCACCACCCAACAACTAACTCCTCTTTTATGCTACCCACAAAAATCAGTCCATCTTTCGACAGAAACACTACTATCATCAACGGCGAGCAGAACCTCTGTGGCCATGACAGAACGGGCCGGGCACAACGTTGAACGGCCGCTTACGTGTTGTTTTCGTGAACCTCGACCGAAGCAGCAACGTCCGAGCCTGGTATGCGGCGGCGTCCGCCGTCCAACCGAGACGATCGAGCTATTTTCGTCGGTTTTACTTTTGGCCAACGCCAGGAGAGAACGCTTGCAGTGAACGGACAAACAAACCGGTTGTAAAAAGAAAATGTACACTGTTGGATGGGGTGAAAAGCCGGTCTGACGCATTGCCGTGAGAGATAGCATCATCTGTAGTTAAATTAAAATTTTAAACGAACAGTGAATGACTCGATGCGTTCGATAGAATGAGCGTGTTGGTCTGCGGATTCTGAAGAAGGAAAATTTCTGTTCGCCAACACGTCACCGGAAAACCCGCTTGAACTCACACAAACGCGCCGGAAAAGCCGGCATCACAAAGGACCAATGAGATGATGGGTGTGTGTGTTTCTGTGTGCCGGTGCTCGTATCAAATGTTTCCTGGCAATGGACGAAGAAGAGCAAAATTCATTGAAAAACCAGCACCGCGAGTGAAAAGGGAAAAGCGCTACGACGAGCTCGAACGTGGCCATTGTACCAACACATCGACACTCGTCGAACGCCCACACAGCGTGATTCGTCCGACATTGGCCCAAGCAGGCTCGCAGTTGGGCTGGGAAAATCCAAAACATGCTTTACCCTCCCCCCGCCCACAACAGTTCGCTCGGAAAAGCCCAAGCTAGCGAAACTCAAACGAACACAAACGAACATGTTGTCTACGGATGTGTGCGTGCGCGTTCGTCCTCCTAGGACGAAAGGAAAATCGCACCAAAGGTCAACAGCATTTTCCCAGCCAATACACTACACACTTTCATATGCTCGAAGGAAGAGAAAGAACTCTCTCGGCGTGGAAAAGAACTCTCTTTTTCTCACCCTCACAAAGACTTTCCGGGAGCTCCCTGCAAGGACGAAAGCGTTCAATCGAAAGCGAGAGGAATCGAACGAAAACTTCTCGTCCTGAAGCCAAAATAAAAGATAAAACAAACCCCTTGAACCAACCAATCAACTAAACACCAATACCAGGACGCCGTACAAAGCTCTGTACGGAGAGATTAATGTCAGAAGGGAAAAGGACATCGGACCAGAAAATCACAATGAAGGACACCTTGGGCTCCATTCATTGCTAGGTGATTCTCACGCGAGAAGAATGTGAAAGAAACCGAAATCCCGGTGAGCAGTTGTTGAGGGGAGTACGTGCTCCACTGTGGGGCGGGTAAAGAAGGGTGCAAGCAACATGATTACAAGTATGCTAGACTCAGCATCAGCATCAAACACATGAATGAACCACCGGAGAGACTGAAGAAAGTTTTTGATAAGGGAACGGTTGCATTTCAAGGCCTGTCATCGGGTACTTTTCACAATGAACGGATCCAGGAAAACCCAATTGCGTTCAGGTCTCAAAAAGAGAACGAACCAAACAATATTTGGCATATGGAAGATTCGTAGTGGAACAAGGATTAAAATTAATTTCTCTGTTTTGTTTCGTTTTTACCCCAACCAACGAATATCACTAGATTTTTCGTTCTTTGCGTAGATTGATAAACATAGCCTATGGCACAGTGTTGTAACCGCCGTTCACGCTCTACCATATAAATATATGCAAGAATGGTAACATTAACGATCGACATTTAAAAAAATCCTCAAATGTTACTTCTGCAAAAAACGAAATTAGAATTTGACCGAGAAGTAAAAACCTGCAGATGAAATCGTTACTTTATGCCGCGGGAGGTGCATACTATGCTGCCTTTGAGCACCGCAAAAGATGAAGAAATGCTCAAAAACCCGGCCTGTACCAGCGGCGCAGCATTTTGTGATATTTTTGCTATTTCTGACCACTCGACGTAGGAGGAGGAGGAGATTGTAATGTAATTTGGGTGGTCGGAGCGCGCGAAGGCGAGCGGCGTGAAGGAGGAGATAATGAAACTATCCATCCACACCGCCGTTTTTCGCTGCTTCTTGTAGCGTTCGATCCGAACGGATCTCTTTGGCTCGCGGTAAAGTGTGCTGGTTGGCGTGTAAGGGAGCGCAAGAGGCAACCCAAAGAGACGCGTGCACGCATCAACGCAAGTGAATGTTCCCTTCGTAACCACCCGTTTGCTTCCCCACACTTCCCTACCCTGATACGTCAACGCACACCAGCGTCGTCCTACCACCCCTCGTGGAAAGGGGCGATATATGTGCGTGTGTTATTGTTGTGCTGCTGCTGCTGCTGCTGCTGCTGCTGCTGCTGCTGCTGCGTTTGCCACCATTTTGATCCGCTTCATTGTACGAAGAGTGCTGGTTCGAAAGCCTCGCAACGACCACGATGGAAAAGTGGCCTACGTGCGTTGGCTTCACAACAGCGTGGCTGCGTCAGCAGCAGAAACAATCGCACTTACGCATACACAAGCGCCGACTGCGATCGACGGTTGAACATTTAATTTACTACCCCACTTGAAACCCGTTTGTGAAACACATTTGGCCTTTTCTTTTTAATGTAAATACTTTAAACGAGGACGCATCAATTTTACGTGTTTAAAATGCATACAACATTGTAAAAATTTATCCTTTTACCGTCTATTGTTCATAGGTCCGTTTGAGAGGTCAGAAATGCGTAAGCAAAATTTATTAGCAAAAGAAAACTAAAAACAAAACACTCTAATATAATATTAATGTACAGTGTTGTGTAGATGACTATCCTTCAATGACCTTCAAAAAGATGAAAAAATGGGTTCGGTTTATTGTTGGTTCCCAATGCCGACTATGTACAAGAAAACTTAGGAATTAGTTAGATTTTCCTTACATCGTCTTTGAATACATTCTACCTGAGGCAGGCTGTGGAGTTTGTGAAAATTTTCATTTCCAACCCATTCTAAAGGGAGGTGAGTTATTAAAATAATAATTTAATGAAACTTACTCGCTCTCTTTCGTGACGCCGCGTGTGTTTTTAAACAAACGCAGGCTTTTGCTCAGATTTGCTTCCAACACGGACGATTTCTTTTGACTTGGGGCCAATGTTTCGTTTCGCTCGTTGAACGGGGGAAGAAAACTGCCCCGCGGCCAAAGGGTAGAACGCGAACTGTGTGTGTGTGTGCAGACGCCTAGTGCCACCCACAAACGCTCGCCATTCGCGGGGTAAACACGGGCAATTTGTTATGTTTGATAGGTTGAAAATTGCGGAAACAAGTGGAGGGTGAAACAGCTTTTTGCACACAAGCTAGCACTGCACGGAACAATTTTATCTTTCTTCACGCGAACCGTAGATGAAATGGACAAAATACAGGTGTGCTCACAAAACACTACAAACACACAAACGCACAAACACACGCGCGGGCTCGCGAATCAAGTGGCAATGAATAATTTTCTCTTTTCTTCGGTATTTTTGCTAACGCAGCAGCAGCTCTGCTGTCTGCCGGGAGAAAGCTGGCGACAACGGCATGCGCAACGTACCAAACACACTCCGCTGTGGATCGCGATGGAGACCACCTTGGTGCTAGAATTTCTGCCGGAAAGATGCGAAAAACAGTTCACGAGAAAGGAAGAAAGATTAACGACGATTTAAGTAGCCATTGGTAAGCTGAATTTGACCGGACTACTTTTCCTCCGTTGACTTCAGCTCTTCGGAAGCGATGGCAGAGGTACAAAACTACGAGGAGGTAAATTAGAAAAAAACTGCGTAAATTCCGTTTCTTCAGCAAGATTGGACTCTGGCGGGTACCGACGGATCGGTATTAGAACTTGGACGAAGAAGAAAACCCTAAATTAACGTTAACTCCCGGTTCAGTCACGCACATTCGCCTTTCTTGCAGTTGTTTTCCCGACGATCGAAACTCGCGTACGGTTCAATTCTAACTGCTTGCTTGTGCTGCTGCGACTAGTCTCGATGGATGGAGTCGAGCTGATCCGGCTGCTGGTCGGGTGCTTTACAGCACTGGGCGATCGATGGTGAAACGATCGCGCCCGGTACAATCCTTGCCATACTGTTTTCCAACACACGGGGGATACCTGGGGGGCTTTTTCTCTGGCACCCACACCCGCGTGACCGCTCGCCTCGTGGCAGAAAATAAATGCAGCTCAACTAAAATAGCCGACAAGGAGCGTGAGCTACGTGAGCCCGTAGCATCCGGAATCCTGCTGACTCTCGTGGTGCATTCGCTGCGATATTCGCCTGCACCCGGGATGCAAAGGATGACTATTACAGTGGCTGCCTTGTTGGTCGGCTCAATCCGACATCCTGATCCTTACGGTATTCCGGTTCATTAATGTTAATGGCAAGAAGAGGAGGATTTAAAGCAGAATCCGTCGTCGGGTGCCGAAAAACGAAAACACACGCTGCCGCACGCACGCATACCCACTCCCGATGCACAAAGGTGCCACCACTGCACTACCACATACACTCTAGCACTGCTCTGTCCCGATGGGAACCATTTTCTTCTGGATCGTGCAGATGGATTCGATATTTATGGCCACGGCGGAACGATGATTATGCCAAACGACGGAGCCACCTTGACGGGTCTTAAAATAATACGCAGCGACTCTACTGCTACTTCGTCGCGTTTTCTTACATCATCCTCTTCGCATTGCTCTACTCCACTACGCAGCACACCTGCATGATGGCCGCCGCTGTGCTACCGGATGGAAGGACTGCACGCTTCTTTGCACTGGTTCACGCGGACGATTTTCACTGCATTCGGAAGTATTCTGTTTTCCCCGATAGGAAATGGAAATCCGATCGCCACTATCGTCCCTCTGTGGTCACGCTTTTCTTTTCTTCACTCGCGAAAGCGAACAGTGCGTCCGAGTTCGGTGGAAGTCGTTTATGAAATGCCAAGCGATGGCTGTAGTGTTGGCAGAATCGGGATTTGGAAAACTCGAAGATTCAATCCCTACAGGGATTCTAAAGATTCAAATCACATTTGACGGATTCTAAAGATTTGATTCGATTGGGATTCGAATCTGTTTTGATTTGTTTGGGATTCCAATCAGTTTTGATCTGTTTGGGATTCGAATCTGTTTTGATTTGTTGGGAACTAGATTTGATTTTATTCAGACTTGATCTGAATCTTTTAGAATTTGATGTGAAACGATCCATACACGTGGTGAGACGCATTAGTCACGTAGAGAGTCGATGTTGAGACAATGGTTCTTCGTGATTGATTTCAGTTCAGTCGAACTGAGGAGTTCTACCATTATGTTTAGCTCACGCAGTGACAATGATTCAGACCAGGACTTGGTTTACATGTAAGCGTATTTTTGTTCAAATACAGACTCGTCGTTGAGAATCGCGATTCATGATCAACAGAACTACTTACAGCGGTGAACCTCACATTGGAAATGTGCGACATGTTTTGATTACGCGATTTCCAGACCGCCGTTGATCACCACGACTGTTTGACGGATTGGGACTCGGATTTGGTGATTCGAGTTCAAGTAAAGTTTCGATATCCTCATCACTAGAACAAAGCCCACATCACACCTTGGCATAAACAAACTTCAATAACCTTGGTCACAGCTTGAAATAATGGTTGAAATATCCAAATTGTTGATAACTTTTTAGTTCTTTTGCCAATTTTAGAAACGGACCCCTGAAATGAAAGGTCTTTTGAAGACAATAGACTTAATTAAACAAAAATTCTTCCGTAATTCTAAGGTTTTGAAATAAACCTCACCCTGGATCGTCAATCCAAAATGCCGGAACTGGCTTGACAAACATGGATTATGCTGCTTTTACTTCCATTATCGTTTTTTTTTCTATTTCCTATCACAAAGGTAAGATTTGAATAATATTCTTCAATAAATACCTAGCATAGGGACACGTAAACAGTTACGGTGTTCATAATTTAAGACCGTGATTTGATCAATGGCTTGAACAATCAAACAAACAAACATAGTTTGTCCTCAAACGGATTCCCATCCCTTTTTTCCTCTTTTTCGTAGAGATGATTTTTGACAATAATTGAACAATTCTCCAAATTAAATTAAGAGATATTTATTGTTGAAATCTTCAAATAAAACCAGAAACTATCATTGAAAACCACTATTTTTCAAACAATCAGCTTTGTTTACATTCATCAGGATATTCATTCACAGTAACGAACTTTGGTATCTAAACATGAAACTCAATGTTTGCTTTCGGTCTGATTGTCAACTTTTTTATCGAAGTAAAAATGGCAGCCGCATCTGATCGATCGTGTTATTTAGTGCATTTTAATTATTAAAATCTGCGTTTAATAGTTAAATTCACGACATAAACTATGACTCGTTGAATATATTCTCGTGTGTGCTGTGAAGTGTACTGAATTGTTCCGCATTTATCACATCGAAGCATAATCTCTAAACCGAGACGGTGTACCACTATGCGCTAGGTTTGAAAAGAAAAAACTGAACCTGCCCCATTTTTGGAGCTTAGAACCAACCTGTGGCCATTTGAACACTACGAAGAACAACAACTCTTCAAAATGTCGCAGAGCGCACCGAGACGACATCCTCCTAGTGGCGGAAATCCAGAAGTGAACAACATGTCGGCCAAGTTTGTTGACACTGAGTGGGAGGCGCGGGAGGTGAGTGCAATCAGCAAAGAGGAAATAACAAAATCAACCTGTACCATCCAGAAAAACTTACCACTTTCGGATGGCCGGTTGGTCGCGGGGAAGTCCGGCGAGGAAGCTGCCGATGATGAATTATCTGCTACCGAAGCACATCGTAATAGGAGAATTTCCATTAACCAGCCCAACATTCACTGCCCGTGTTCCCGCACATTTCACAACTGACTGCAGCATCTGCTAGCGTCCCGACAAATGGCAACAAATGTCCTATCTTCGGAGGCATTTCTTTCGTTAAAAAAAAATCCGCATGACTGTCCGTCAACTCTGCACGATGTTATTGTTGGCGGGGGGCATCGGTTTCGGAATCGCACGCAAAACACATTTCGTCATCTTTGTATACTATGTTTATATTTGAAAAACGTACGTGGGGTATTCTATGGCCTTATTCTAAAGGCCGACAGATGCCCCGCATCTAGAAGCATTCGCTGGTACTGGGCAGTTTCTTGCCATTGCAGTGGTTCTTCCAACCGTACCAGGCATTAAACCCGTGTCGTTTGTGTACTAGCTTGGCGCACTTGATGTCGTCAGTAATATCATCGTTCAATAAACCTGTAGCGATGAACGAGATGAAGAGAATAGAAGGACATTAACATTATTGACGAATTAATGTCCCGGTGAAGGATGAACTTACTGCTGCATGCAATTTTGCAGTCATTTGTGCCATATCCCGAATCGCACCAATATTTATTGTTGATCTGAAACAGTCCGTAGTCAGTGGATCCGTTTTTATTCTTGTTAGTTGCCGAGGTGCTGAATGCGCTTTCGTTTTGAACAAGACATATCCCTTGAAGTCGAAATAGAAATGTTGCATTTACACTAACTTATTAAAACTGTTATAAAAACTTACAGTCCGGAAGGGCTGCTTTCGCAATGCCATTGGCTGATAACACTTTGGCTAGCTCACACTTGGTGAACGTCTTTCCTTCGACAACGGCACAACCAACTACAATGGCAAACACGGCGGCAAACAGGAACCTCATGGTGAAGCTGTGCACAACTTATCAGTATTAACTCTGAACCGAAACTGAAACTGAGATGTACAGCAAACTTGCTCCAGCGTTTTATACCTTCTCTCTACGCTGGACTACTTTCATCACTATGAGCTATGATTTGTTTATGTGGTCAATACCCGTAACATTTGTGTGGCAAATAAGAACAGCAAAACATCGATTTGTTCTACCTTCAACGTTGTTATCTTTACTGCGCCAAACACGTCCGTTATCTCCACAACAAGCAACAAAGAGTATGAAATACATATTGAATCGCACGTTGGCCTATCGCTAATAAATTTTTCTGTCCAGCCTCGATGACGCTCAGTTCCATTGTGAGATGAAGAAAAGTAGGACCGGGAATCAACAGCAAGACCTTGGCGACATCTGTTGTCGGGGATTTTGTTTGCAACTCGAACGGGGATTCACAGGAGCTCAATTCATTCTATCGCACGTAGCTTAATGTTTGCGACTTTGCCAGTCGGGGCCGAATTTCTCACCGGCGTACCCGTCAGCTGTCGCGGACTCTCGTTTTTATATTATCAAGTCGAAATTTAAAAGAACTCGAACGGGGATTCACAGGAGCTCAATTCTTTCTATCGCACGTAGCTTCTTTTTTGCGACAATGCCAGTCTGGGCCGAATTTCTCACCGGCGTACCCGGCCAGCTGTCGCGGACTCTCGTTTTTATATTGTCAAGTCGCAATTTAAAAGAAGCTATTTAAAAGAATGAAAATATGCATTCCTATCGATTATGATTCTTTCTCATTTATTTTCATTGCATTGTTGAGCGTATCGATCATCCACTAAAGCATTCGGTAACACTGGGTAGTGGCTTTCCTTTGCACTTTTGTACCCATGCAACCCAGGCAGCGAATCCATGACGATTGTAGATAATTCTAACGCATTTCAAATCATCCGTAATATCTTCGTCCACAAGAGCTGTCCAATGAGTACAATATTTAATCAGAACAGATGGTTCAAGTTTGTATTAGAGAAGAAATAGTAGCACAACTCTTACCCGCACAGGTAATTTTACAATCCTTGCCAGGGACTGTGGATGGCGAACACCAGTATCTATTGTTGATTTGAAACATTCCATAATCCATTGAACCGTCAGGGTTTGTGGGGTTGATAGCTCCAGTATTGAAGCCACTCTCATGCTGCGCAATACATACCACTACCCAACATAAAAATGTCCACCATCAATAAGCTAGTCGGAGATGTCTATAACAGTGTTTTTTGCCTACTTACGGTCGGGAATTTGTTTCATCGAAAATCCGGAGTTTAACAGCGCTCGTGCGAGTTCACATTTCGGGAAAACTCTACCGCAAGCAGTGCCTAGAAAGGCGATAATTATTGCGACTACGTACAGCTTCATCGTTTTCAATTCGTAACAGTACGGCAAGTGCTCGTTCCATGGTACCCCATTTTATACGGTAAATTTTGTTTGCGTACTTCAGAAAGCCACGTACTGTCGAGACATCTTTGGCAAGTATTTTTCTCCTTTGAAACAGTATCCACGTGTTTATGTACACGTATGGTTTATGTTTCTCCCAGCTTCGTTTTAGTCTATTTGTTTAGTTGGTTAAGGAGATGCGCTTTGGGATTTCCATTTGAAATCCCAAAACAACGAGTAGAAAGCGAAAAATTAAGATTTTAGTTGCTTATAAAGCCTTCAACATTACGGTCCACTCTCTTTGCTCTTGCTACCTACAGGCGGAAACTTATACTTTAGTGAATCTTTTGATGTACAGTATCTTCGTCAGGTGTCCCATGTAAATTTTACCGTATGCTGTGCATGCTAAAGCAAGCATGAACGATAGTCAATTTCACGAAATAAAAAAGTTCTCGAACATTTGGTTTGAAATAAAACCTGCTTTATTAATTTTCAAACATTATGTTGAACACACTGGATTATCCACTGAAACATTTGGAAATAAAGGTAGATATTTTCCTTTGCACTAATCGACTCATCTGATCCTGGAACTGAACCCATGGCGATTGTAGACAATTCAAACGTGTTATGTGTTCGCTTAGAATAGCTGTGCGGAGTAAAAACATTAGTCAGTGGATTTTAAGAAGTTTGTATGAGGAATGTAAGTGAAAGTAGAATGGATCTTACCCGCAAAGGACATTTTGCAATCTTTTCCAAGGTCAGAGGTTGTCGAACACCGGTATCTATTAACATTTCACTACTCACCGCATAAGAATTAATTATTAAGTTATATTTTTGTCTACGATTATTTTGCATACTTACGGTTTTTTAATTGGGGCATCTGAGCTGAATAGGTTAACGAAAGCCTTAAAAGCTGGCATGGCGTTATAACGTTCCCATAAGCAGTGCTTAGGAAGGCAAGAATGATGGTGAATACGTACAGCTTCATCGCTTTCAATCCGTGATCGAGTACAGTGCGGGAACTGCTCACAATCCGTGAAGTTACCCCAATTATATATGTTAAATAGTGTTTGTATAGTTGTGAACGATAGATCTAGAGCAAATATTTTTCTCCTTGAAAACAGCTTCGACAAGGTTTTGTTCACGTTGCTAGAAGTTTCCGTTTAGTCTATTTACTTTGCTGAGCGAGTTGGTGAGCGTTGAAGCACATGGAAATGG
>KE525352.1:20668-34757 GCA_000441895.2 Anopheles sinensis | reverse complement strand
CGGGAAAAGTGTCTTACTGTGGCTCGTGTGGTAGGACAAACATCCAGATAAACAGTGGAGTAATGTGGACTAGACTGAAATGTGTTTTCAACCTGTGATTCATGCTACAAAGTAAAAAAAGTTTTTTTGTATAATACTTCTGTATTACAATGAAAACATATTTAAATGCTACGATAAACGCTATGAGAACCTATTGTGACTTAAAGTCCCTGCCTTATGAATCATCAATTTTCTGTCGATTTAAAATCTTCTTTTTATCAAATACTTTTCTCGCAGAACACTAACTCCTTACCCTTACCTTCTTGCAGTCCCAACGACAACGCGAGCTAGAGGAAGCCCGTGCACGTGCGGCGCAGATGGAGAAAACCATGAAATGGTGGTCCGACTGTACGGCAAACTGGCGCGAAAAGTGGAGTAAGGTAGGTTTATATTAACCTGTCGGGAAACTAGCTTTGCAACCATTAGCTCTCGCATATGGAACGCTTAAGGTTTGTAGGGGAATTTTTGTGAGATAGCATAAAATTCTCCTAGTGACGTATTTGTATCAGACCGCTATTAGTACGGGTAGTTCACGTGGAAGTTAGGGCTAGCAAAACGGGGCACCTTTATTGAATGAAAATATTAAATCAATATTCTAACCCTGAACTATGCGACGCTATCGTACCGGGTTAGGGTTATTCCTACACTACATGCTTGTTGAAAACAGTCATCGGTACTTCGTATTGTAGTTCACGAAAAGAGCCTTCTATCGAAACACGACTGTTTCCACCCCAACAAACAAACAGATTCTTCTACAGCAGCGTGTCGCGGGTTTGAGTTTTTGTGCCACGCACCAAGTGTTCTGTTGATGTAGGTTTTGTACCGAAAACTCATCAAAACGTTGAAAAAATGCGTACATGTTTCGTGGAAATGCTCGAAGAGCTTGATAAAGACACTGCTCGCGTGCTGTCTGCAATTGAGGTGACCCATCGATCCATTGTGATCCTCTAAAATTAAAGAGCAGAGCATTTTTCTCATTGACTTATTATCATTCCCTGTTGCAGGTGAGAACGGAGCGGAACAAAGCCCGCGATGAGGCGAAACAACTTCGCAGCAACCTGGAGGCCGCCATCAAAGAATCGAACTCGTACAAGCGCGAAAAGTGCGAACTGGAGATGCAAATAACGCAGCTCAAAAAGGAGATGGAAAAGGTGCACACGCTCATGATGAAGCACGCCGGTCGCTTCAACAAGGCTAGTCTGGACGCGGCGGACGAACCGGACCGTGACGGAAGGGGGGATAACAACTGTTCGCCGGACATTTCCTCCGACGGGCTGAAGAACGTCAACAGTGAGGATGGTTTGGTGACGAAGCTGCCGAATCTGCCGGACGACGGGAGTACCGCGATGGCCAGCCTACCGCCAGCCACCGGCGTGAGCGCCGATCTCGACATCGAAGAGTACATCCTGCAGGGTGGTGCAATGCCGAAACATTCCGTAGAGTTTAAGGACAAGAGCGAGCAGATGGCGGAAGAGCGCCGGCTGATTCAGCAGCTATCGAAGGACGACTACGACGAGGACTATCTGCTGCAAAAGATCTCGATGCTTCAGCACCGGCTGGACGATGCGCAGAAAACGATCCAGCTGGAGCGGGAGGAAAAGAATGCGGTCCATCGGAATCTCGAGAAGACGCGCCAGGACATGCAGGAGCTGCGCGACAAGTGCGAGGAGCTACGGTCAGCCAAGCAGGATGCCGTGCGGGAACTGCTGACCCTGCAGGAGCAGCATCGGGTGGAGATGCGCATCACGCATAACTCGCTGCAGGAGGAAATTGCAGCCCGCGAAACACTCGAGCGACGTCTTTGTGAGCTGCGCACGGAGCTGGAGCGACTCCAGGCGGAAAATGCCGCCGAATGGGGCAAACGAGAGCGCCTCGAAACGGAGAAGCTCAACATGGAGCGTGAAAATAAGAAACTGCGCGCCGAGTGTCAAGATTTACAGGAAAGGCTGGAACGGAAAGGCCGCCCGCTGGTCAACAGTGACGTGGAGCTGCGCTCGCTCCAGCAAGAACTGTTGGATAGGAATAAGGTAACCTAATTCGAGATTGGCTAGGTTTTTCTTTTAATTTAAATCATCTTCTCTTATTCTGCACTATAGGAACTAAGTGACATTCGCCACTCGCATAGTAAAATGAAAAAAATGCTCTCTGAAGCCAACACTGAGTTGGGCCACGCGGTTCGACGGGCAGAACAGTACGAAACGGAGGTGAAGCGGTTGCGTTCCCGTGTCGAAGAACTCAAGCACGAGTTGGCCGGTGCTGAAGATGAACTGGATGCCGCCTGCAATCATGTGCGCCGGTTGCAGCGCACGAACGAAGAGCTAAGCGGCCAAACCGAGGGTCTACAGGTTCAAATTCATCACCTACAAACGAGGTAAGAGAGGACGGGTTGGTTTCGGTTTAGCGATTGGATTCATTCATTAGCCATTATGCACCGCGCTTAGTGCACTGAACACCCAACCTGCTACACACGAGTTGGTTTTTTTATCATTATGGTGCTTTGGGTTTGAGTAATACATTCGTCATTTGCCTGAGTGACCCTGTCGTCCTTAATAATATTTCGCTAGTTCACATTCACTTCTAACATAGCTTCCTACACCTTTTTGTTAACCGGGTTTTTCTTTTGTTTCTCATAAAATGTTCCAATGTGCCGGTGTTGACCGAAACGGGACAACCAACAATTGTCTCACAACTCTGACGCGCTCCGAAATAATCCTATAACATTGGTTGGTGGCTAACAAATTGTACGGAACACTAACCTCCCCTGTGCACGTGCTAACATGCGTCACTACTAACATCACGACCGGAAATTGGCTTCGCTTCGCTTAGCAATAGCAGCAGTCCCAAGCAGCAGGGACACGAGCTGGGTAACTACAAGGCAACGAACCGCTCGAACTACACTGCCAACGTTGGATACAAACCGAACATCAACGATCTCAAGCAACTATTCGACAACTCTTCATCGCGTCACTTTTCCGAACGAGGAGGTGGTGCTGGTGCGGTTGGTGCTACCGGTGGACCAAAACCTACCGCTCCGTCGCAGGCACGGGACCATCCATCATCATCGTCCGGTTCCACCCAGCCCCCATCCTACATTCCTCTCTCATCCGGTTCGTATTACGATGCCAAACCGAGCTACATTGAGCACGATGTGGCGTCGCCTCCTTCGCTGAACAACAACAAGTACGAGTTCGAACGTGCTAAGCAAAAGTTCGACAACATTACACGGGCTGCGGCGGCCGCAAGCAGTGCAAGCGGAGCAACGGGCGGTGGTGGAGGAGGGGGTCACAGCAAGGTTCGATCATCGGGTGGCGGAAGCGGTGCTTCTGGAAAGCAACACAATTCTTCCGGTGCCGGCAGTTCAGCGATTCCCAAGCGAAACCCATCCAGTGGCCCGATGTTCTATGAGCAAAACGTTTTCCCTGGCAATGGTGGTAACGCTGGTGGTGGCGGCGGGGAAATGCGTAACATCCGTGGTGGAGGGGATGATATGCCGCCGACCAAGAACCAGGGAGGACAACATTGCAACGAAGCGGTACACCAGTTGTTCGACGCAAGTCCGGGTGCATACGATCAGTCGCCGGTTTCCATCGGTGCCGGATTACCACCTCGTGGTCCACCAGCACACAAACCGATCAACATCGGCAAGATGAATGATGTCAATCTGGACGGGTTGAAGGTATCGGAGGATGATGAAGTGAGTACTCAGCTCACCTGATTAACCGATGTGGCGAGCGGTTGTGAAGTTGCATATAAATTTTGAAGATTCAATAACGCTCCACTTGGTAGATCGTAGCTTTAGGTTAATCTTTGTGTGTTTGTGTGTTTAGTTTGGTTCTAATGCATGATAGAAATGTTTTTATTTAAACCGTTTCCTTGCGAACAACATTTCAAATATGTTTTCGTATAAAATGGGGTTTTTCTTTTATTATTCTCCATTTCAACAGACTCCGTAGCTATGGATCCACAAATCTCCTATCGGCCAATGATGATAATAGCGATAATGAATGACACCCCGACGAAGAAAACTACTCTTACACTCGACGATGAGCAACAAACGTGCATCAAAGGACACCGATGCTCTTCTTGGTCCAATAATTAACAGACACTCAACTCCAGTGCTGCTATTAAAGCTCTCTAAACCATCTGCACGGTAAAAAATGTCGATGCTGCTAAAGCATTGAATATCATTGTTAGGTCTTATCGTACGCACCCAATATTTATGAAAAAAATATTCTAAATCACGTGTTTTCCACTTGATCCAAGCAGGCAACTTCCCAGTACAATGGACGAAGTACTTACGTTCTGGAACGTAGCTCACTATAAAAATAAAATAGTTTTAGCAGTTCGATTTTCGATTTCCCAGAGTTCATATTTGAACAGGTAATTTTTGTTTTCTCCAGTTGTGTAATTTTCCAACATCCTAGGTCAGCTTGTATTGGCCAGCACTAGTACAACAGAATGTAACTTCATTCCTGATACAGGTTGAACAGGTTCAACTAGCCGTAGAGTATACTGAAACGTAAAAGTATTTCTTGCATACAATAAATTTCAACACAAGTATTGTAGTGAAAGGTAAAGTTTACAAACTATCCGTGTGTACTGGTAAAGTTTGATCAATTCTTTTTGATTTAAGATTCTAGAATTCCAGAACTAGAGCGATCAAACCGTTAACGAAAAGCTAAAAGTACCATCAAATGTGAAAAATGTTGAATTATGTTTTTATAAATGGCTTCCGTTGCAACCAGTTTGAAGATATTTTAACAGATACCATACGAATGCAATAAAATAAGTCAGACACACACACACACACACAATCGTAGAAATGATTCCGACGATGGTTTTTATAATTTTAACTCATTTTATTTGTTCTATATTGTAATGGCTCAGGGTATGCTCTTCTGTACCCTGTTCATTCTCTTCTAGTTTCGCCAAAAAATTAAAATTAAATAGTGCAAGAAAAAATGTCCCCTAACACATCACCGAAAGGAGGTTCCGCGTTATAATGGCAGTGTCAAGGAGCTATCGCTAGCGTAATAATTCAGTATTCTTACTTCCTACGAAACTGGAAACTATTGCAATTGGGTCACCCTTTCTCACCTAGCACTTTCCCTTTGCCGGGGGCTTCGGACGGCAGATTTTACTTCGTCCGTTTTCCCCATATACGATGTTACACGAGAAGGTAAAGTATCCGCAGGTGGACGATTTGGTGTAGTACGTCGACTCGTAGTTCTTCCCGGGGATGGCCGGTACGTTGCTCTTTTCGTCAACGCCGGTCACCTGCTTCGTCACCGAGATGTAGCTATCCGGCTGCCCGGACCGGTGGGAGCCCGAAAGGGTATCACCACCCGGTGGTCCTTCTTCAACGTCATCCGTCGGGTCGTTCTTCTTCGTCGAAAGGAGCCGTGTCGCGTAACGGGGCGTCGAGTTAGCATGTTGCGTTGGTTCCGTCGTTACGGCGTAAACCGTCGATCGGCCGTTCGAAGTCTGAACCAGCCGGAAATTATCACCATGCGGTACGATTGCCTTCTGCGTCTGCGTAGGGGTGTTCTGCGTAAACACATGGTAACGGGTATTGTTGGTTGTTACGGTCTCGGTGGATGGTCCTGTCGCCACCGTGGTGCTCTTAGTGGTGGTTTTAAGGTTGCGCGTGGTGACAGTATCGTACTCCTCATCGTATTCGTCATCGTCCCCATCTTCATACTCCTCGTCTTCGATTATGGCCGATGTTGTGGTGATAGGAAAACTCACTTGAAAATAAAATAGGTTACTTTGCTATTATTTGGATAGGGGGTGTTAACAAAGTGACCTACCTGAACTGGTTTCCGAGGTACGTTTCCGCATTCCGTCATTATCTACCGATGTACGATGAACCGATGGACTACTAAAGGAGGAAAAAATTAGGTAGAAATATGGAGGAGAATATTTAGTGAATTTGAATTTTCCATCCAATTAGAATGTTCTTTCAATCTATTCAATTTTCTTTCAATTCGAATTACGCTACTTCTGGGCTTGTTAATGTTCATGCGCTTAACCAGTTTTCAATAAATAGCACTTAAGACTTCTGTTAACGACATGCTATCAGTAACTGCTACAAAAAGGGACACTTGTAATGTGACATTGGATTACATTAGTGTGTAGCCTACCCATTGGATCCTGAAAACAATTCAATCCTACGGAACAGATTTTTGCTTTTCTCCCGGTAGGTGTTAACCTGTTCCTTTGTACCGGAGGCGGATTGGGCAGCACCATGGTATGCAATGCCGAACCTAAGAGGGTAAACAGATGAGAGCGTGTTACAATTTGGTTATTCTAGATCTCAATTAGCTGGAGACTTACTTGAAATTGCCACTTATTTGGGATTGACTCTGACCAGAGTGTGCTCCCGACTGCGCTGAAGCTTGTCCACCACCGTTGAAGATGTTTTGTTGGTCAACCACCCCTTCACCTTGCGGTCGGAAGCCAATCTGTGCTTGAGAGGACGTTTGTCCCGGTCCGCTGGACTGAGCATCGGCCAATCCACCCTTCTCGTTTGCTACAACCTGCGATTGGATAGTGTAAAATCGTTAACCCGCTTTCTTATTTCACCATTACCAAGTTACAACATGAGACATACCTCCGACTGGCTTTCATGGCCTAAGCCGCCACTTTGCGATGTGGCCGAGGTACCACCGGTCTTCGAGTCTACCTGCACAAGTGATTGTGATTTGCCGATACCACCCGTACCCTGTGCCGAACTCATGGCGCCTTCCTTTCCACCAGATACCTGTGCCTGTGCTGCCCGATCCTTGTCGCTCGTTTGGGCGCTCGCACTAAACGATCCTGTTCCGTTGTAGGTACCGGACACCTGTGTCTGAGCAGTGCCTCCATTCTTACGGCCCTGAGCGCTAGCAATCACGGCTCCGTTTTTCACCGACGATTCAGCCTGCGAGAATGCATCGTCCTCTTCTTCTGGCAGTTGAATTGGTTGGGGAGCTAGGCTGCCTCCTCCAGTTCCCTGAGTGATAGTGCTAGGATACTGGTCAATGGAAGACCCGGTACCAGTACTACCTTGTACAGTACCGCCAGTGCCTCCTGGATACTTTCCAGTTCCAGTGCCTGTGCCACCTGGATATTGGCCACCGCCTACACCTGTTCCTCCCGAAGGATATTGTCCAACGCCCGCTCCAGTTCCAGCTCCAGGGTACTGTCCTACTCCGCCACCCGAGCTTCCAGGATACTGCCCGGTACCTGACGGGTATTGTCCTGCACCTAGGCCACCACCACCTGGGTACTGGCCTGTTCCGACACCAGCACCGCCTCCTGGATATTGCCCAGTGGCAACACCCGTTCCTGTTCCTGCTCCCGGGTACTGACCTATACCACTTCCAGTACCTCCAGGATATTGTACACCACCTCCGGACCCTGGATATTGACCACCACCTACACCTGTTCCTCCCGAAGGATATTGGCCTACTCCCGCTCCTATTCCAGCTCCTGGCAACTGTCCTACTCCACCACCGGAAGTTCCAGGATATTGGCCTGCACCGGAGGGGTATTGTCCAGCGCCTATTCCAGTACCTCCTGGATACTGGCCTCCTCCGACACCAGCACCGCCTCCCGGATATTGCCCAGCACCAACACCCGTTCCTGTTCCTGCTCCTGGGTACTGACCTACTCCACTTCCAGTACCTCCAGGGTATTGTCCTCCACCTATTGGGTATTGTCCGGTTCCGAATCCTGCACCTCCTGGATATTGACCACCAACGACACCAGCTCCTCCAGCTGGATATTGACCTGTTCCAGCTCCTGACCCAGAACCTGTTCCGGGATACTGGCCGAATCCGCCAACAGAGCTTCCGGGATATAATCCACCTCCTGATGGGTACTGTCCTGTACTTCCGGGATACTGGCCACTTCCAACACCTGTTCCTCCAGCAGGATACTGTCCAGCTCCAGCTCCTGGCCCACTTCCCGTACCCGGGTATTGACCTGCTCCAGTTCCTGAGCCTCCTGGATATTGTCCTGGTCCTGAGGGATACTGTCCTGTTCCTGCACCACCCGGATACTGACTGCCTGCCACACCTGTTCCTCCCGAAGGATACTGTCCTGGTCCAAATCCTGGACCTGCTCCGACACCCGTACCTGTTACAGCTCCCGGGTGCTGGCCGGTTCCAGATCCTGGTCCTCCCGGATACTGACCTGATCCTGATGGATATTGACCTGTACCGCCTCCTGTCCCACCAGGATACTGCCCTCCTCCAACACCTGTTGCACCAGAAGGATACTGTCCTGTACCGACGCCGGGACTTCCACCAACACCAGCTCCTGATCCGGTTCCGGGATACTGGCCTGCGCCACTACCTGAACCACCCGGATATTGTCCTAACCCCGACGGATACTGGCCAGTTCCTACACCGCCAGCACTTGGTTGATGACCACCTCCGACACCGGGCCCACCAGAAGGATACTGTCCTGTGCTTCCAGGGCCACTCACGGCACCTAATCCTCCTGGATGTTGACCAGATCCAGGTGCTCTGCCAGGATATTGTCCAGTATGCCCCGCTCCAGATGCTCCTCCTGATGGTCCAACTCCTCCTGGATACTGTCCAGTGTGTCCCACTCCAGATGCTCCTCCTGATGGCCCAACTCCTCCTGGATACTGTCCAGTGTGTCCCCCTCCAGGTGCACCTCCTGATGGTCCAACTCCTCCTGGATGCTGTCCAGTATGTCCTGCTCCCGATGCACCTCCTGGTTGTCCAACTCCACCTGGGTATTGTCCAGTATGTCCCGCTCCAGGATACTGTCCATGACCGACACCTGTACCGGGATGCACAACCGTCTGTGGACCAACACCTGGATAACTTGAATGATATACGGTTTGATGCGCCCCGCCTGTTCCCACAAGCACCGTCGTTCCACTTGGATGTACATAGGCCGTTTGTCGCGGGGGTCCATGACTACCAGGTGGGCCAGGAATAATTTTTACTGGTCCGTATCCATCTAGTCTACTATCGGAACCAATCACTGTTTGTTTAGAGTCTCCTGTACCTACTAACACAGTGAGTCCACCAGTTGGATTGACCACCGTGTGATCTTGCCCGGGTAGAGTCACGGAATGTGGAGCGCCAATCAAATGAGGATGAGGACCGGTACCCCCAATAGGTCTGCCACTTGCATCCACCCCAGTACCCGGTACCCCGATGGGACGTCCTTGAGCATCAAATCCTGGACCAGAACCTACCAATGGTCTTCCGTGAACATCAAATCCTGGTCCTCCTCCAACGCCATGACCTCCAATAGGTCTTCCATAAGCGTCAAAGAGTTGTCCACCTGTTCCTGGTCCTCCAGTTGGCCTACCGTATGCATCAACTCCAGGTGTTCCCGGTCCTCCAATAGGACGTCCGTGTGCGTCGACTTGTGGACCTGCTGTTCCTTGGCCACTACCAGTTCCTGGGCCCCCAAATGGCCTACCATGTGCATCAACGCCTGGAGTTCCTGGTCCGCCTATGGGTCTACCATGCGCATCGACTTGTGGACCTGCTGTTCCTGGTCCTCCAGTTCCAGATCCTCCAGTTCCAGGTCCTCCAGTTCCAGGTCCCCCAGTTCCTGGTCCACCCGAGGGCCTTCCATGCCCATCACCACCCGGCCCTCCAGAGCCTCCAATAGGCCTTCCATGACCATCTACTCCGGCGACACCGCTTCCACCAACTGGTCGACCTTGAGAGTCTTTTCCAGTACCTTGTCCGCTTGTACCAGGAACACCAACAGGTCTTCCATGAGCATCAACACCAGCTACGCCACTTCCAGGACCTCCAACCGGTCTACCATGTGCGTCAACTCCTGGTCCTCCAGTCCCTTGCCCACCGATTGGTCGCCCGTGTGCATCGACACCTGATCCAGTGCCTCCGATAGGTCTGCCATATGCGTCTACACCTGTTCCATCAGCCCCTGGACCATGAGAAGGCCTTCCGTAAGCGTCCACCCCCGAACCCACACTACCGGGTCCACCAATGGGTCTGCCATGAGCATCCAGTCCTTGCTGTCCTGGGACCGTGCCTCCTCCAATGGGTCTGCCATGTGCATCAAAACCAGGCCGGCCTTGGCCATCAACTCCTGAACCGATTGGCCTACCATAGGCATCTACGCCCGGTCCACCAGCGCCAGGCCCGCCAATTGGTCTGCCATAAGCGTCTAACCCAGGTCCACCAGCTCCTTGTCCACCAATTGGTCTCCCATATTGATCCACAGGTGATCCTCCTGTTCCTGATCCGCCGATAGGTCTGCCTTGCGAATCAAATCCTTGTCCACCCGGTCCAAAACTACCGATAGGTCTGCCCTGCATGTCATAGCCTGGCCTTGCTGCTCCTGGTCCTCCGCCTGTTCCATCCGTTCCCGGTCTTCCGATTGGCCTTCCATACGCGTCAACTCCAGATCCCTCACTCCCTGGTCCACCCACCGGTCTGCCTTGACCATCGAGACCAGATCCTCCAGGCCGACCGTAACCGTCAACTCCTCCAGGCCTGCCAGCATGTCCATTCGTTCCGGATTCGAAAGCTTCTGGTAGACGTAACCTATCGACAGGTCGTTGTCCATCGGGTGCTTTCAAGGGATCAGGTCTACTCTCTAGAAATAGAAATTTATATCATATACTAATTGACGCTGAGGTTTATTATTGTGAAGCGGTCAAAGTACCATAAATGTAGCTGCCACCTCCGTCAACCGCACCGTAGCAGGAGGTACAATCGCCCCCCAAAGACTGACTCTGGGCTTGACCCATGCCGTTGGAACCAACTGGAATGTGTGAGGGAAACCAAACGAGATTGAAGATCTAGCTTTCTGCTAAACTAACCAACTCACAAGGCTTACCCACAACCGCTCTGGAGCTGTGTTGCGTTGCTTCGGCTTCCGCCTTCCCATCCTGACTGTTTCCGAAATGAAGATACTGTGACTGTGTTTGCCCTCGGAAACTGTTTGAAGGAGTTTTTTTTTAAGATTATTATCCACTAAAAATTCTTACAAAGAGCCAAAAAAGTGATACATACTTTCCACGGATGTTTGCCCCATTTCGTTTCACCCGGGATAATGGGCTTTCGTCTATTGCGATGGTGTTTTCATGTTCCGGCTTCTGAAGGTAGAATCGACACGTGTTGTTCACATTTTAGCATAACGAACATAAAATATCTTTTATAAGTTGAAACGAGTGTATTTATACTGTTTGTTTTATTGAGCTCAGTTTAATATAAAGCTATTGCTACAAACTTTGTTAATTGGTGCATTTTTTTATGGAAATTGGTTCATTATTCTCCTAAATCGACAAACAACACCAAGCTCTGTTGGTCTACAAACTTGCAATAAAGTCTTGTAGAACTACTGGCAGTAAAGACTGTAGTTATACGGTTCATAGGAATCATAAAATATTCCCATTAAATGGCTCATTAACTCTGTATAAAAGCGGTCTTCAAAGGAACTACTGTCGGGGGTTCGTAATGGCCTAGCAACTTACGAGTTCATATTTGCTACATGGCATTCTAATTGCTTCGATCAAAAGGATTAAACACAGCATTAAAAAAAGTATGCTTTGAACACAGTTAATTGAAAGATCAGAGATCATCAGTTTGAACAATAAATGTCGTTGCATACAACAATTGTAAAGTATAATTCCTTTGAGCAATCCCAAAAAGGGTTACTACAGATCCTTCAAAAACATCACCTATCGTTAAAATGGTCTAATTTGAATTTCCTATACATATAGCAGTAATGTAGAGCACAGCCTTGCGTTATCTATCACTTGATGGGTGATGATGATTCCAATATGATTCCTGCTTTTTCTATTATTTTGCTAGCATCGGAAGTAGCTTATGCTCATCATCATAAACCATACAAACGGGTGAATAGGGTGAGCGCAAACTGAAAAAAAGCAAATTTTCAGTAATAAAATGCTAATCAGTGCTCAGTCCGCGCGGGATGATGACGTCATATCAACCATCTAAAATTGGGACACTAGTAAGTTGATACTCCTCCTTGTACAAGTAAATTGAGATGGTGACAAAAATACTTTAGAAAACAAAAAAAAGGCAACAAGAAAAAAAAGTTCTCTGTTTCCGCCCGGGATCGAACCGGGGGCCTTCCGCGTGTTAGGCGGATGTGATAACCACTACACCACGGAAACAGTTGTTGCTTGAAGAGCTCCAAAACAGTATATAGGCTTACATATGTAACATTGAGTTTGAAAACACTACTTAAAAATATAAAAAATTATAAAAACTGGTGAAAATACCACATACAGCGTTAAGAACTGCCGTTTGTATCGCTGAAGCGAATAACGCAAGCAATAATAGCGCCCAATGCATGGGACACCCCATCTGGATTGCTTGTTTATCCTTCTATTTCCAACAAAAAGAGTTTTCCTCGTTTTGCAGAAGGTGTTGCACTATTTCCACTTTCACTGTAAATCCATCAATTCAAATCAGCATCACAGTCGCACATACGGACTACCGCATCCGGGAACGGTATTGCATAACACACCAACACTCAGCCTGGAAACAGACAACTTCATTCATTCATAATTTGCACACATGCTAGCACACTGTGTTTAATCTTGGGCCCGGGGAAAATGGCATGCAGGGAAAATGCTTCTTCGCCACGGTTCACTACGCGTACTTTGCACTTTGGTTCGTGGCGTCTTTGATCTCGAAATGTCGGTTCAATTTACGCTCCAACACTTTCAGCCCTACACTCTAGTGTTCGGGGGACACGCGGCTCGAGAATTTTCACTTTTCCCGCCGAAGCACTGACACCAAGAACATGCCGCTTTCCACTCCCAAAAGTCTGCTTTGGTCAAAGGGGGTAAGGAAAGATTCTATGCTCGCGAAACATGATACGGAACCACACGTTGATCACACTCTCGCAGGACGCTTCGCAGACAGCTCCTGTCTGTCCGGAAATGTAAACTCTTCTTCACCAGATCAAAAGCTGATAGATTCCATCCGTTGTGTGCCGTATGGGGAAAGATCTAGCACCAGGAAACCGACGACAAAACCCAAGAAGCGACTGTCCCGGCGAACAGCCCAACGACAAGTGACTCGCGCACTCGATGCTTCTGACTCCCGGAGGCTGCTCTCCAACTGGACCGAGATTCTGCAGAGCTCCATACTCATCCCACTACCCAGAACATGGCACAAGAACGTACATATATTTACTCCAGCAGCATAAGAAGCCGCTCTCATCCACTCTTATCTTGCCAAGGCGCGAGAGACTCAGATCCGATCTTCCGCACGATGGTAGTTGTGGCCAATGTATGTGCCCATTCCTTCCCCCCTCGGGAATGGGAGTAGAAGTTTGAAATCGAAAGTGATCGTTACTTTTACGTCAGCGTCGTCTTCTAATCATTTTCAAATGAAAATCAATAAAGCCAATAAGCCTGATGGGCATGCTTGGACGCGTTCCCATACCGAATCCGTCGCGCGGCAATTGCACGCGAGACGCCCGAGTGGAGACGGAAAATTGAATAAATTTTTGAATTGCCAGACGGCAAAGAACAGACGTACGAGTGTGCCGTGGAAGATGTTTTATTTTCGTTTTTCTGAAAGCGAAACGAACGTTCCAACCGACATTCAATCAATTGCGAAACCATGGCCCTTTGAAGACTGGCGAAACGTGCTGCACATGGGACAAATTTTCACCTTTTCCCTTCATTGATTCTTTGGAAAAGATAAAAGGAACCAAAACACATATTCAAACCGATTGCAACGGCTAGTTTATCTGTTATTTTCTCAGTCCGGAAGCAAATGCAAGCGGTAGAAACCTGCAATATGCTACAATTTACTTTATTCTATATTGTGATGTTTTCATTTTTTTCGAGACAAGAAAACTACACGCAGGGCGCACAAGAACTCCGAGGGATACGTTTAGGTTTTCTTCAAAATAACTTGATGAATGAAGTTCTTAACTTTGGTTCGGGAGCAACAATCGCAAGCCTTTCCGCTTCTGCGTACACACATGGTCCGTGATTAACATTAACCCGCTGGTCTAAATACATGCCGTGCTGCTGATAACGAGAAGTGAGCCAACT
>KE525352.1:4942-19535 GCA_000441895.2 Anopheles sinensis | reverse complement strand
GCGTAGGTCGTTGGGCCTACGTACCGGTGCGTATCGGGTTCCAACGGGACACCCTTGTTTTTGGAGGGGGACCCCGTTAGCCATCTTTGGAACACAATCCGGAACGGTGACGCGCGTTTTAAAGATGGGAAAAGTCACTAAAAACAATCCCACTCGAAATGTGCCCGGGTCAGTTTGTTGTGGTGGGATGCATTTGATTATGGGAAGTTTGTTTCGTATCTCGGGGTTTCTTTCGCTATGAAAGATCCATATATCATTCGATAGCAGCTGTGAAAGTGAGGAAATTTGTTTAATGCTTTAAGGAGCGTCATACAGATTTGTTATTTCTGAGTGAACTGTTTACTATCTTAATACATAAAAATAATTAAACACACGTTGACATATTGGTACAGGGGTATTTCAACGAAGAGCTATTTTTGTTAATCATGTTAGAAAACACTCGTTCACAGCATTTGCTGAATAATCCCATCGAACTATTTTTGGGAAAAATAGACTTATTTTATTTAAAATGAAATAATCAATGTAACATAGATGCAAATTAATTATATAATCTGTAATCGATCTACATTCCTTCATGATTACTCCGTCATTCCATTGATTTTACGCGCCCAATCGATTGCCAACAATGGTCGGCAACCTACTTACCCCATTGACACCCCTCGCAAGGCACATTTTCTGGCAAATCTGCGCTCCCGAGCCCGAAAACCGTAAAACTCCAAAAGACATACTCCACTGACCCTGTTGAGGAAAGATTACCGAAAAACCCCCGGGCACGATCGATAAGAAAAACTGCACCCAAATTACGAGCATAATCTTTCTTGTGTTGTGTTTTTGTCGGTTTTACATCTCGGGTGCGCAATGAGGCGCAAACGTACCAATTACAATCGTTCGCACCTCGGTTAATGTTCTTCTCCTGCTTGGGAGGCTTGTTTTTCCCCCTTGTGCTTGTTATTGTTGTTGTTTGAATTCACTGGCAGCCTTTGCGCTGACGTACGAACAACATGTTGTACTTCCGACTTTCGGGGCACTTCACACACACACAACAAATCCCCAGGGAACCAATTTCCGATCCGAAGAATGTTCCGATCGTCTTGACCCACCTAATGGCCGCTAATAGATTATCATCGATGCGAACGCTTCCCCCGAGCCTTCGTTTTTGACGATGGTCTATATTTTTAGCGGTAAATCACCGCTGTTCCACCCGTTTGCGACGCGATATTGGAAATGGTAGCGATCGAAAGAATTTTTTTATCGGTTTTTGCTAGTAACGCTGATACCTCAAAAGGCTCATCATCGAGCCGGGAGTGTTGGGTTTTTCTCCCTTTTTCATACCGCGCGGCTTAAATGTTCTACTTTCTCAGTTACGTGTCGAACTTCCAGCGCTTCTCAGCAGATATTCGGTTAGCTAAACGGGACCAACACTGGATTGGGTGTACGAAAAACGAAGGTGCGAAGTCATGATTGGTTAAATTTAATTGCATTTTAATTTTTGAATTCTTTTCTCATCCATTAGAATGTAAAAAAATATCCATCGAACCTGTTTAATAACTTCCTGTAATGATTTTGAATTTGAACACCAAATTCTATGAGTAAAAATTGAATTTACGTTTCTTGTCTTTAAAACATCAAAAGAAAACTGTACTTCTGGTAATACATTCCACAAACATTATTCCATCATACTATTCGAACATATATATTTATGAAAAAAGAAAGATTCCGAGAGTACCGCAACTTTAAAGCGGTACAATGAATTTAATCAATCAAAAATGACTTAATCTGGCACTGCGAGAGCGTTATCTCGCATACGAAACGTTCGCCGTCGCTCCGCAAACCGCTGCTTGTGGTATGTGTGGAATTGATACGGAAAAAAATTACCGCACGAAAGGAAAAACCCATTCGCACTTTTCCGCTTTTGCCATCCGAATGGAATATTCGGTACCGTTCTGGGCCCGAACGGGCGCTGAACCAAAGGCCATCCACCCGCGCCCACCGATTCGGTAAAAGATCAAAGTAGAAAGCTGTTCAAGATCGCATATTGCACGACAGAGAAAGAGAGAGAAAGGGAGGGAGTAGTACGAGCCAGACGATCGGAGGTTGTTGATCAGTATGCTAATATGTTGTACGCCCCAACCACACGCCAGTACACGCTTTAAAACAACTGGAATGTGCGTCTGCAAGGGAAGGAGGTTGAAAAAAAAACTGACACAGGGTGGTTTTGTTTTTCATCCATCAACCAACCCCACAATCACAGATGGATCAAAATTTTGCTACTGGGCGAGGGTTTTTGCACTAGTGGAAGTTGGAAAAATAAAACGATCGTGTCCGATCTCGGCTGGCGCTAAACAGTGCGTGATGTGGGAAATTTTGCACGCCAACCAATACGCTTTTCCCTCCGTGCAGCGAACGGGGTTGGTGGAAAACGCCGGCCATTACCTCACCACCTGTGCCGGGGGGTGGGAGACACTCAACACTCAACGTAAAATGCAACCCGGAGTGCAGTGCAGCGATGCAATCGGCGCGAGTGGTTTATGGGGGACTATAAAAATTTCGAATCATTTCAAACACGCTGCCTCGCGAAATTGCACGCACGACGCCTCGAAAACAGGGGGTGAGGTGGAGTAGACGCCCACTGGGGTGAGCTGATTTTAATTGCCCCCTTCTCTTCATACCGTTCCCCCCTACACTGGGTGAGGCAACGCACGGAAGTCCAGCACTACTCGGAGGTGGAGAGAGAAAGCCTTTTCCATTCACGATCACGGTCATTATCGCGCCGAGGCCAGGCCTCTCTGTCTCTGCACGGTCGATGGACCGACCATGATGGCCCCAGGGTGATGTAAGTGTCCGGCAGCGAGTGGAAGGAAATGGGGTGCTTCGTTCGCCCGAGTTTTTCTTTAGTAGGGAAGTAGGTGAATATTAATGATACACGGGCAATAAGGGGAAAAATTGTCTCGTCCCACTCGAGAGCCGATCGGAGGCAGTTGATTAATCAATTAATCGCACCATCAACGCATCTCGGTACGCACGAGTGGCATAGATTCGGTGTTTGTTCGCGTGCCCGGTTTGGGTTTTCCCTACGATGCAAGGCTACAAGGGGATCTCCTACTTTGATAAGGAAAGTAGTCGGAAATTGGCGAGGGCTCGATCGGTTGGATAAAACCGCACTCGCGCAGGGAAAAGGTGTCGGAATTAAATAGTTTTCAAATCCGATCGATGGAACGATTGTGCGTTGGTCGGTTTTCGCACACCAATTAGAGGCTGACAGGGATCAAGTGAGTTGTGTGTAATTGGGTGAAAATAGGAAGCAGATCTCGGGAAGATCTAATCCATCGGAAAACGCAGTCATCACCTCGTCATCTTAATCGTACGGATGGAAGTTTCCACTGCTTGTGCCCATTTGTCATCGGAAGCGTCCATCGGTTCCCCTTCTCGTGACAATTGTCCAGCTGTTGTTGACAGAGAAAACCGAGATGAGGCACAAAATCCACCCCAAAGTGTACGGTTTCACCACGCTCGCCGATGTCCGTTCACGATAAACGACGTCTCCCAGCGAGGGTTTCACTTTCCTAAGTGGAAACAAATAAAAATGAATAGGCAGGGGCATCTTTTCTATTTGATCGCATGCTTTCGCAGAACACAGAAAAGTGAAATAAAATTAACAAAAAATTAGCAATGCCCCTCCCCGGTGGGCTCGTGCCACAGGCATTGTAATAATGTTGTTGTTGCGCGCATGGAAAACACATGTTTCGGGAAAATAGAAATCGCACCCCAAGTGAATCCACGAGGCCATAAATCACCAAAAGCGCCGTCTCTTGGGAGCACATAGGGTTTAAGAAAATTAAACGGAGGCATCCATACCACGTGCCCACAATTTGTGAACGATTGGTGAAACATTAGGGCATTGGGGTTTTGGGTGGTTGCCATTATTTCGGTTCATCAAACGTATGCAAGCGCAGTGGGAAGATGGCCCGTTCCGTTGCATGTGTCCCAGATATGCCGGAGATGTAGAGAAAGGGCAAATAATAGTGTACGTCGTGTAGAAAAGAAACTCCAGATGTTTGTATTCACCGGTGGTCATACAGATTTCACCCTCAATTCAATTTGAATCTGGTGGTAAATATTTAACTCAAAATTATAAAGACCATAACAAAACGGAAGCTATCACTTTCGGTGGTTCTGCTCTGTTTGGTGGAATTCATGATAGGTTGCCATGGAAATCTCTATGGTGGATATTTGACAGAAGAGTTTATAACCCCTCAAAAGAAACCGCTCTAAGTAGCGACTATCAACGCCACGGTTCGCGTACTTTCGTGAGCTCCCGAACCCGGGGTACGACAAATTAATCCCCCTTTTCGATTTCGGGTGGTGTACATTACAGGCAAATTTTCAGCTAGTTCCCGCACCTGGGGAAGTAAGGTTAGAGGCCAGATTCGGTAGCAGACGGTAGGCATGATGTGCTACGAAACACATCCACATCGTCGGAGGGCGTAAAAAACATTCCGAAACATAATCCAAAAACAACGAACAGCAACGAAAAAAAGGCTCCTCCAACATACCGTTACCAGTGGATAGGGGTGTATCATTAGTGAGATAGCGCGCGTTCCGTCTGGAAAAAGAAGTAAACTTTCGAATTTCGGAGGGGCCAAAGCACGCTGGTGGTAAAGAATGCCGCCGCTGTCTATCCAGCTGTCGGATCTCGAGAGGATCCACCGCACGGGGGTGATGTATGGCTCTGGCAGAAGGGGGTGTGTTAAGATATGACGGTAAATAAAAAGAGGCAAAACAGAGCTGCCTCACATCGGAAATAACAGTGGAAGTCGTCATCGACATGTCACGGATGTGCAGGGAACCTAAACGGGTTGCGAGACTTATGTTTCACGCGAAGAAGGTGAAACCATTGATAAGAGGCTGGAAGGAAAGTTGTGCGGACGCATCCGAGGTCCGAACCTCGCCGGGATGACCTTTTCTAGCGGCGGTCCAACATTCAACCGGTTTAGTACGGCTTGCGACATCAGCTGGGGACGTTCGCTTTCCGTCGCACAGACGTATGACTGATATTTCCGTTTTCGTTTTCTGTGCTCTCGTTGCAGCTTCATCTCCCGTTTGACTTCGCAACAGGATTGCCATGATCCGAAGACCGTCCTAGAGGCCAGTAGACCCACGGTGTGTGTGCGTGAGTGTGCACCCTAGCGCCCGCGTGCGAATATGTGCTAGTGGATTGTGTAGATCTGCCGTGTTCGATTCCGAACTAGTTCAGTGGAGTGAATTGTACTGAAGTTGAACCATAGAGAGCTCACACGAGGAACCATCATGAAACGAAGTGTGCAAAGTGTTGGCGAGCCGGCAGGGCCCGGCAATATCGGTAGCTACGGTATATTTGGAGGAAACGGTGGCCATACGAACACGAACAATCAGAGGCGAAACCCTCGGAGGTACTCGGAGACATTGGTGTTACTAATTCTGGCACTATGGTTAGGTGTAACTTCCGCCACGACAGTCGTAACGCCGGCCAGTGTTGCTGACATCGAGCTACCAGCGTCGACGCAGAGTACAACGGTGGAGGCACTTCTCGATACCAACAGCACCACGGCTCGGGCGGCCTCGAAGCCGATGTTCTCGACTGGTAATCGCCTCTGGGACGCACTGATCGCGGACTGTATGCGAAAGCCGACGTTCGCCTGCATCCAGAAGAACGTGTACAGCTTCCTGGGCGAGCAGCTCGAGGTGGAGAACATGAACTTCACCAACCGGGTGCAGTTCCTGAAGAATCGGGTCGATTTCACCAAATACACGCGCGAGGCGAACGAAGAGGACAGCGAGGATGACAACGAAATTCCGGATGCGCGTGGCGGTAAGTTGTGCGCAAGTACTTCAGTTCGGGAGTGTTTGTCTAACTCTGCAGCAAACAGCTTGGAGCTTCCAGCTCACGATTTGTGGCGTGGTTTTTATCTCGGAACATAAATCTAACATCCAAAATAGTGACCTTTTAACGCTTCCTCTGAGACCTCAGTTTAATCTCAACCTGAGTTCAAAGGAACACAAACCTCAGTGATATCTCAATGAATCCTTTGCTTGACGGTTATCTCTACACCGGTCCGAATGGCTTGTAGTTCCATGTTTAATGGTCAATTGTCTTATGGCGCGTATTCGGTACATGTTCGACGGCACGTGCGCAAGAAGTACTACAACAATGTCGACTTCTTCCGAAAGTTTCAGCCTGGGGTACCTCGTGAATGGACCCACTTTTATGAAAAACTGCGCTGCTATGGTCATTATACTCTCCCTGCAGGTCCGGTTGAGGAACAAACGATGCTCGCTGCTAAACGAAAAAGGTTTTCCCGCGTTATGATTGATGGATCGACCGATGTGAAGAATGGCCATTGGAGCAGATTAGCCGGCAGTGTAATTTACAAATCTAGTGCAATGTCATTTGATCGCCGGCCGGGTGTCGAGGTGTACTTTCATCGCCTTGCTCGTACTTTTATGCATATGGACGGAAGGGCAGGTTGGATCGTCTCTCTTCCTCCTCCTCGATCACCCCAATTAGGAGGTAATCATCTTCATTACCTCCGAGAAAGAAAGTTTCTGTGTGTGTTGGTGCGTGTGTGTGTTTTGGATGGGATACTCGTCCAGAAGATACTTTCGATTCGATTCCGCCCCATGCCGAAGCAACCAGACTTGATTTATCTGTGTCGATGGGATGAAATTATGTACCGGTCGGTGTACACTTGCACTTGCGCAAAGAAGGCTTCCCCCGGCGGAAGGTCCAAGGAGAGGCTGGAGTGGCTTAATGGATCAGCGTATGGAAAGGGAAATCTGACCAGCTACCAGCACACCGTGGACACTTGCGTCGGACGTCGGTGTTTCTCTTTCTGCACGCACACGCACGCACGCGTCCACTTGGAGGTCGTCTTCACAACCGGTTTGCGCGGTGGTGGATCTGCGCAATCTCCGGAGAAAAGTCCTCAACGCTGGAACTCAAGTGCCGGTTCTTCACCACACCAGTAACACAGTTTGGGTCGGACGGGTTCCAGCTAAGGCGAATCGCTTGAAGATGCAAGTCTGCCTCGGCAAATGAGATGCACTTTCCATTCCACGTGGGAAACCCTGGGGAGGAGGCGGCTTAGGAAGTGCATAATCGATCCCTTCCTTGATCGGGGCCGAGCCCGGGCTCGGAGGATGAAAGCGTTCAACTCCGGCGCCCCTGGAAGACTCTCGCTTCGGTGTCATATTTGACCTCCATACCGCAATGGGGAGGTGCCGGTAATAAAATGCAGCATCTTCCTCGATCGATCGCATCTTGTTCGATCGATTTTACTACAAGAGTTGCTCATCCTATTATTAGCACTCCAGCGGCAATGAAGCTAATTTATCCACCACTCGTTTCCTACACCGAGTAGGACAAGGTGAGGGAAAATTACCAACGGGTCGCATCACATCCGTTCGAGTTCCGGGAAGAATTCCGGACGTGATACAGTGTTGAGGAACCGAACTTTGGATCGGGTAAGCATCGCGTAAAAGTGAAACTCCATCGATCGCTCCACGATCGTTTCGACACGGGGATGGTATTTTTCGGTGACGGAATGATGCTGAGCCGCCGACCCGACCGGAAGAAAGTTAAATAAAATCAAACAAACCGATGGCACGAGAGTGAAATCCGGTCGCCCGAGTACTTCCCAGGGTTTCAGGTGCGCGTGCTTTTGTGGGGGAAAAAACTCCCTAACAAAAGCCGGCAAATCGATGGCGCACTTGGCGCCGATTTGTTCCGTCCGGGAGACTTACCGACAGCGGGACGACTTTTCCGCCGAAATGTGCCGCCAGCAGAAAAGGGAAATTCGGCGGTTTTCTTTATGGCCCCCTCGGGATCCCAACCGAGGCGCACCCCGTGCTGAGTGCGCACTCCAAGGGATATATCTCGCACTACGATGGAGAAATTAGAGATTCGTTAGCCGGCGATGTTTGGCATTTGTCGGTGGTAAATTGAAATTGACACATTTTGTGGCGCAGTTGAGGTGAGCGTTTGATTACGATCGCGAATGGTGGGACACTTGAGGTCGCAGACTTGCCCATCGTCAGTGAGACCTGTTGTTGTGAAGTTCGGTCTTTTAGGAGGTACACATTTCCTTTCATTTGATAGCTTTCATTTGCAACTGTGCTCATTTACGTAAAACGCCTGTCATTGACGAGAATTGAAGTAAATGATAATTTTGCACCGTCAATAGTTGATCAAGCCGTTGAATGAATCATAAACAGTTATTTTGGAACCAATGCTTGTGACAATTGCATATTTCAATTAAATTCTTTTAGTGTCTTGTACATTAGGAGACCGGTTTTTGTTATTTTTTATGATAGTTTATTTCAAAGATATGCTATTCTTAACAGGTTTGTTATAAAATAGTAGTCATATTGAAAATATTGGATTTCGTAAACTTTCAAAGTCAGGTTTTCATTTTTGTCCTTTAATCTCATTCTAGGTTTTGATTTGTAATATGATCTTCGATAAAATTCTTCTTAATTGTGTTTTTAGATCAAATAAGCTTCAAAATCCAGGTTTTTAGTATCATCGTATTAATCGGGTTTTAGTATCACGAAATGGACAACCAGCCCAATTTTGCTATCAAATGAAACTAGTAGAATAAAAAAAGGTTTAATTTTAATAAAATAAACCTTATTGGTGTTTGTGGATTCAGGAACAGCATACCTTCAGGTCTCGTTGCTCAAAAAGTTGCAAAATTAAAATAAATCTCTCGATCAGGATTTCGTAGCTTCGTCAGTTGACAACCGTAATACCTCCAGTGTGAACTCACGGTGACGCACACTGCGGTCATCGTCTTCAACTTTCACTTCCATCTGATTCTGGCTGGTTTGCAGGTCGTCCGGCTAAATGTTGTTTTCGATTCGTCCACGTATTTCCCGGAGTAAATTTGAATGATTTCATTTTGTCACTCGCACGTTCTTTTTCCCGTCCTCTTATTTTTGTTTTTCCCCCTCCGATCGCATCGCAGCGTTCGAGCAGACGTCTCCGATCGAGGAGGTAACGACGGCGCTGCGCGAGAAAAGCCTAAAGTTCATGCTGACGCACGACGTGAACGTCCAGCTGCCGGAGATCATGTTCGACGGTGCCGTTTTCCGCATTCAGCCCCGCGCCATCGAGGGCAATGGGATGATCGCGAAGCTGGAGTTTGTCCCCCGCACCGAGATCGCCGAAGCGCGCGGCAACGGTTCGCCGAGGATTCTGTTCAAAAAGATCAGTAAGTTTTGCGCGCTCTCCAATTGTCAAGCGATTTTGTTTAAATTGTTATTTTATTGCTCTTCCGCAGAGAAATTCTTCCAGAACAAGCTGCTGCTAGCGTTCCTCGCGATCGTGCTGATCATCAAGATCATCAAGATCAAGGTGATGTGGTTGCTGCCGCTGCTGGTCGGCGTCGGCACCGCCAAGAAGCTCGTCCTCAAGTTCCTGCTGTTCCTGTTCCCGGCGCTGGCGCACATCTTCAAGCTGTGCTCGTACTACCACGCGTCCTACCACAAGCCCAACTTCCACCATCACCAGCACCACATCAACCATCTGCACACGGTAAGCCCGGATCTGACCCACTTCGGCCACGTCCGACCAACTTCCGCAATGTCGGTCAGCAGTACCACTTGCGCTTGTCTTCCTCGGGGAGCTCGCGGACTGACTTAAATTATTGTATAATCTCCCGTTTGATGATGGAACAGAGGTAGAAAAACACACAAACCCGGCATGTTCTTTCCGACCGGCACCAAAACCCTGGGCTGAGCGGGGTCTGACCTCGCCGGGCAATAAAAAACCGGGTGAGTGTTGAAGAGGCCTAAGAAAACCGCCCAAATCCGAGGGTGAAGACGAAAGGCGGTACATAAATTATACAAGAAAAACTCGGCCAAAAGTTTGTTGAACCGGACAGGATGCCGGTTGAGCATTTTTTTTCGGTGCGATCACACCAAATTAACGCGCATCGTTTTCGCGCCACCAAAAATATGATACGTGAGCACGCACGGCGTCGTTTATGGTCGGCTCCAGGTTTTTAGGGTTATGCTTCTTCCCCCGAGGGGAGCTTAAAGTTTTATTTTTCGGGTGGTCTTGATCGGGTTGATCGTTTTTATTCCTTCAATACATAACGTTATATTTTTTCCTGCAATTTGGTGCGAAAATTTTACTTCGTACATGAAGATGCTTTTTCATCGCATCATTACAGATGATCCGGAAATTCCCGTCATGATTTGTCGGAAACATTATATTTTTAAACTAATGTGGACAAATTTAATTAATAACCTCTGATATATTTCTTCTTCCACACAGTTCTATCCGCATGATCATGCCGGACCGGAACTGATCTACACGAAGCCCCCACGAGGACATCCGTCGGAGTACTTGCACGGAGCACCGGTTCCCCCGCACACACACTACCAGCCCGAGGTGAACTACGAGTTTACCGCGCCAGGACTTGGCTCAGAGTGAGTTCTTCTATGGTGACCTTCTTCTTCAAACCCTTTTGTGGTCAGGTTTTTTGTCAGGTTGTGGTTTTATATATCTGTTGCACGTTCCGTAGAGTATAGGATGTCCTCCTGACGCTTTGATGTTTGATGCACATTGACAACAAAAAAAAAGTACGTGTAAATATACACTTCCGGAAATACTGCTTTTTCTAGCTCTTTCAACTTTCTTTAACCTCCCAGAAAATCCGTTACGTCTTCAAAGCAAGAGACTCTTTCTTCCGATAGTTGTATTTCTTTGCTCCTTTCAAACTTTAAACCAAACGGTAGCTGCTCTAACTTTTCACCTGCAAAAGTTTGTTTTTTCTCCACCTGAAACTCTTCTCACTTGCCCCTATCGCTGCTAGCCTAATCGCCGTTTTCCGAACTAGTTTGCTAAGCTAAGGGAAGAAAAGTCCCGAACCAAAAAAAACAACCCCCGCTCACCCCCTTCGCCCCCTACCGGCTCACTAATGGTTCCGTTTTCTTTTCTCGTTTTCCTTCACCGACACGGACCGACGTGTTCGGGTTTCTTTCTTGTTTTGTTTCCACCCTTTTATAGTTCGCTCTGGCACAATGTCTTTCCGGAACTGAGATAACTCGCATCTCACTAAAAAAACAAAAACAAAACACAAACACCCATCGACCAGACGGACGCACTAAAAGTTAAATACACAAAACAGAAAAATGGTAGCCCTCCCTCGCAAACACGACACCTCTGTCTGCCGACGCCGCGATTGTCAATTTGTATCAAATCAAACGTCATCCGGCTCATGGTTTCCTCACCTTTTCGCTGTGAATTTTCACCATTTTAACAGGACTTTGGTGGTGGATGGGACTCATAATTGATATCATAAGCGCTAACTAACGCACCAGCAAAACCATAATGTTAGATCATAGAGATCGAGCCTATACAACCAAACCAAAACCTTCTTTGAACGCAGGTTCATTAGCGATAGAAACTCGAACGTAGAGACGTCGTTCAAGCCAAAGTACGATGACTTGAACGACATCAGAGCATGGGGTTTGGGCGAAAGCACAAATACATCCGCACCACAATCATCGCCATACTTCACCTCACCGCCCGCCTCCCCCAGTGGCGGCAGCGGCATCGGCAGCTACAATGTAAATCCACTCACGACGGCGCAGCATGGCGCTCGAAGGTAGGTTCGCCCACCCCCACCCTGTAGTCTCCCATGCGAGGATGTTCCTCACTTCCTCGGTCCAGTTCTCCCCCAGGACACTGCAAGACCTGGGTGAAAGAAAATCGATCATCCTTATTTTCACCACCTTGTTTTCGGCTCGCTTCACATCTCCCGCACTCCGATTAACAAACGATCGAGAAGCAAAATTGCGACACGAAACGTGGAGTGGAGGGAGATGATAATGGAGAACAAAAAAAACAAAAACACCTAAATCCTAACCTCATCACGCGATGTTCATTAATTACATATGTCTTAACATTACCTTCTAATCATCACCCCACCTGCTAACCGTTCAAAACATTTCACCAGACTTCACGTCGGACATTTTCACTACAAGATAAACAAGACAAAATATCGATCAAGAACGAACCATCGTCGACTTTCGCGCTGCGTGTAGCAACTGATTCGATTAACTTTTACCGGTTTTCGTTGTAGTCGCATTGTAGCGCATTAAGATCGATTAGTTGCAGTCGACTCTAACGCTCCAACAACCTGTTCCTAAATAATCTTCTCAAATCGAAGCAAAAAACACAACAGCAAAAAGAAATCCCAGCGAAAGTCTCCCCCCATTCCTCCCGGTACTGCCATCCTTGACTAATGCCGTTTTTCCGCACGACTTTTTTCCCTCTTCCCCCTTTTCCTCCTCGGTTTCGGTTTCGTTGGTTTTCCGTTTTTTGGCACCGGCGTCGTCGGCACCAGGGTCACCAATCCGAAGCCGGTCTACGGTCCGCCGGGATACACGGCCCCGTCCCTCCAGAAGCGGATCCCCACCGGAGCGGCCTCCTCCATCGCCTCCCAGTATGTGTCCGCACCGTCCGGGCCAACGCTTTCGGCGGAAGAACAGATTGTAAGTACCACCACCATTAAAGGGACGTTCGCTTCCTTCCGTTGCCAAATTTCTCCCGCCGACGTGGAATCGCCACGTAGATAAACGGCCGACAGGGCGATGAACTCTGGCAAACCACCACCGAGCGCAATTATGAGTCCGTGTATGACAAATACATCATGGAACGGTCCAAAACACTACACTTACGAGGGGGAGTGGATGCCCGGAAAGTGATAAAAGGTCAGCGATAATGATGATGTAGTTGTCTTGATGCCGGAGGAACATGCTGTTTGTCTGTGCAGTGAAAGTGAAACGAAATAGTAGTCGTACGCCATGATTGGTGTGCAAATGGCACTCGTTGGGTATTTGCATGAGCCCAAACGCCCGGCAATCGAGTGGGAAATCGAATCGAGTGACTTATTAGCCGATGGAAAGCGCCGATTCAAGTTTGTCACCATGCATAATGCATGCATTTTGCCGGAGTGTTTTACATGCCAATTTGTTTTGTTGAAGGAATAACAATAATTGTGAGGAACCTGAACTGGTGCGATCTCTTTTGTTTCGCTATTCATGAATGAGAATAACGTGACGGGGTTGTATTACTGGCAAAAGCTTAATAACAACATGCCTGATTTTCCAAACTCTTGAAGAAGGAGATAAAATTGATAAGAATGTAGACAAAGAGATAAACACAGAAGATTTGACAAAAAAGGAGGACGTGTTTAGTAATAATTTGATAATTCAATACGAACAAACAAGAACACACACAGAAAACAAGTTCACAAAAAACAAAAGAACTATTCTAATTAAATAAAAGAGAATGTCAATGTGTGTCTCCCAAGCTTTTTTAAATTTACAAAATAGTAATAAATTTACAAAATAGCTTTTTGAATAAAATGTAGTTTCTGTGTCAAAAGCTTTAATTTTTAGGACAACGGTTACATGTTTTGGTAAAAAAATTCAAAGTTATGAATAATAATTATGAATAATTATAAAAGATAACAATTGAGAGGAACCTGAACTAGTGCAATCTCTTAAGTTTCGCTTTTCATGAATGAGAATAACGTGACATGGTTGTATTGCTTGCTTAATAGCTTAATAACAACTTGGGTGATTCCTCAAACTCTTGAATAAGGAACTAAATGGATACAAATATGGAAAAAGAGATTGACATATAAAATTGAACAAAACAGCAGGACTTTTAAACAATAATTTGCCAATTTAATACTTTTTTCTCGTAGTCACAGAAAATCAGAAGCAAACAACAGAATTATTCAAATTGAAAAAAAATATAACGTATATTTTACACTTTTTGAAATTTACATTACGAGTAACATAAAATGTAGTTTCGGCGTAATTGGGTCATCGTTTTAATTTTTAGGACAATGGTTAGATGTTTGGCAAACAATGTCAAATTGTATGTCACTTTTACTGCAAAGAAAAGAAAGGTTTGTGGATTTCAGTTTCAGTGAAGAAAAAGATGAATCATTTCCTGCTTAATTAGCAATTAAGTTCGCGCGACCAAATGAAGGTCACCGTCGGCTGCTGTCATTGGCGCTGTAGGCCGTTTTGTTAATGGCACGCCCCATTTTGATCGCCGATTTATGCCCCCAATATTCTCCTCCCCGCCGTGATCGGTTGTCGACATGGTGTCGTGCTTGATTTGCCTGGGAATCACCCGCAAACGCCGGTTTCCGTGTCCAACACGCACATTCCTGCGAAGCGAAGCGCAAAATCGCGTGAAACGGCGCACGGCTAATGCACGTTTGTCGTAGACATACTTTCGATCGGTGCAGAGTATGACATACTTTCTTACTGCACGACAAACACATGTCTTCGATGGCCCCTGAGGGATGGTGGAGGAAGAGCTGAATAGAGGATCGACGGCAATCTATTAGTAATCATCCCGCGATGAGCTGCATAATGGTTTCCGATCGGTTCGTCTATGGCTTTGCTTTTTTATTCCTGGCAGCTTATAAGCATGTCCATTACCTTCCAAACAATATGGCACATTTGTGTGCTGGTAATTACACGATCCCTCGATTGCCAATTTGTGATCTATGACCTACGAAGG
>KE525351.1:2104495-2208365 GCA_000441895.2 Anopheles sinensis | reverse complement strand
CACGGAAGCCATCTCCCGCAGAAGATATCAGACGGCTATCGGCGATCCGGTGGACAAATGTAGGTGACGTCTTGAAGAAGCGCATCGGAAAAGACTTTCGCTGCTGCAGCGGTTTCCCTTCCTTCGAGCAAATTTGTCTTGCAGCCTCCGAGCGGGCACCTTCTTCGCCCGATACCAGCTGCTGGACACTGCATGGATTGATTGTGTTCCTCACTCGAAGGCTAGAATTACGTGCAAATCAGAGAGTGCGCGTTTTTACGAAAAGGAGGAGAGGTGTGAAAAAGTGGAAAGTAGCGCACCGCACCGCACCGGTCAGTGAAACGGAAAATGGAACGAAAGGTTGCAGGTTTTCTTTCACCCCGCAGCTGCAGCATCCCGCCAGCGGTGGTGTTGGTGGTTTTGGTGGCGAAAGCGAAAAGCCACGAGTGAGGAGTGAGCGCCTGGGGTCCGTCATTTACGACCAGTGTGGCCTGTTTTCCGCTGGGGAGGTGTGAAACGAAACGGTGGCAAAGGCCAGGGACAATCCCGGGAGAACCAATACGAAGATAGTGATAACACGACAAACTTCTGAAAAAGCCATTTTCGATTGAATCTCGTCTTGGTGAAGGTGTGCGGAATCGGTGGGAAAAGTGCAAAGAAACGAGACGTTTGTCCATCCTAGACAGGGCAAACAGTTTATACCGAGTGTGTGCGCGTGATTGTGTGTGTTATCGGGTGTGGGTGGTTTCGTGTTCGAGTGCGTTCGTGACCCTCTTTCAACTCAACAAAAACAACAACGACGCACGCCCAAAAATGTCCAGCTGGGCGCAACGGATGCACCGGCGGGCGGCCACCTTCGGGAGCGTGGTGACGTCCTGCGGCCACCCCGGTACCCCCTACCCGCACCGGCTCGAGAAGGTCAAGTTCGGGGTGCCGCTGGAGGAGGTGTGCAAGAACGACATTCCCGGGCCGCTGCTGGTGCTAATACTGAAGCTGAACAAGGAGGCCCCGTTCCGGAAGGACGTGTTCCGGGCGCCGGGCAACCAGGGCGCCATGAAGAAGCTGATCCACTTCCTCCAGCAGGGCCGGCTGGTCAACGTGGACAACTACTCGGTCTACACCATCGCGAGCGTGCTGAAGAAGTTCCTGCGCAAGATCCCGGGCGGCGTGTTCGGGCGCGACGGCGAGGCGGAACTGTTCCAGATCGTCGATCTGGTGGACGAGGTGCAGCAGCAGGAGAAAATTCACAAGTGAGTGCAAACGACGATCAAAAACGGGTGATTAATCTCACCGTATTTGTTAAATTTTAATATCTTCTACATTTGTAGTTCATCTTATGACAAAGACTAAACATGGAGTATGACATTAGGACATACAGACACAATTCTTTTTCAATGAAAATGGATCGGCCGTTAAATGTTTTATTACGAAATTTTAAAACCTTCAGATAAATATTTAACCGAGTCTGAAAGGTTCAACGGAAAACTGTAAAAACTCAAATAATTGGAATGAGTTAAATACTGGCGTGACTTCGAAACTTTCTAATATTTAAAAACAGAATATTTGGTATTGAAAGATTTAGTTCGAATAAGTTTGTGATAATTTCTACCCAGGGTAATTATAAATTGCGTAAAGTTTCGCTTCTTATTCAGAAATTTTACTTCTTCCTGCTTATACCTAACGGGATTTTGAGCATATCATTGCCCTCGGTGGTTATTTATAACTAGGTAAATAGTTTGACGCTGAAGCGTGTTACAACTTCTAGCCGAGGATTCTTCCTCTTATCGACCAATCAATCAAAGGCACAATTTTATCTCCATTTATGAACGCTACTCCGTCGCGTGACGACGCTTAGCACACAGAATTCAAACTATCCAAGGTTAAAAAAACTCCCGACCCGATTGACATTCCTTCCGACGCACTTCCGATACGGTCAAGCAGAGTCATTTCATGTGTCCGATTACTCGCATCTGCCGTTCGGTGCGGTGCCGATATTTCAATCATCGTGTCTCCGTGTGTCGCGGACGCTTTTGCCGACCCGAACGACCGGGACCGCCATGTACGAGAAGCAGATAACCGGACGAAGTGACCACACCCCACTCCGCCTTACCACACCCGCCCAAGTTTCCCCTCGCGGTATTGGGAAGTGATAAACAGGATGTCACGGTGTGATAAACAAGCTAGTTATGTGTCATGTTCGTCGGTCGGGAGGTGTCGGGAACGACCACAACGCCTACATAATCGACGGTACTGTGTAACTCATCAGATTTTTTTTTGTGGTATGCATTTTTCGACTTTTTTTTCGTTATTCTTTTCCGTTAATTTCTTCCGGTGAATCATCTTTGGGTTAGGCAGGAATATCTTTGGATTAGCCATTAGCCTCTGATTAACTGGAGCATTTTGAAAGGAAATGTAATTTGTAATTGTTGATGGGAAGCTGATAACGAAGCAGTTGAATAATTGATGGATTAATATTTAACTGTGTTTTGACGAAAGATTTGAAGACTAATAGTGAATTATTTTTCTTCCAGTATTACAACATTCATTTGACGTCTGAAAGGGAGTTGTATTACATAGAATCGTTGCACGCTGGGAAGCTTCCGTGGTGGCTGTGGCATTCGGCCATGGCGCCAAGGCTGACGCATTGTAGCTGACGAAAGAGTGCAGAAACGTTGGTCCACGTCGGCCGGGCTGAGTTGGTCTAGTTAGCCGTGGAACCATTTTTCGAGCCAAACGTTCGATTGCAACAGCCAAACGCAGTTTTTTGCCTCTACTCTTGAGAAGGTGCCGATTCCTCCGCCGAGCCCACTGAGATTTCTCAACCCCCGGCTGCAGCAAACCCTTGAATTGTATTTCGATTATTTGTGCCATTTGGTTCAATTCGCTTCTACGAAAAACCGACGGCCGACTGCGGCGCTGGTGCAAGTGCGGTTGCATCGACGGCGGGTTGCAGCAGTCGTTGCCTTCTCGATTACCGCATAACTGCAGCGCGGGCTTGCATTGTGGCAGTGCATATTGCGCCTGCCGCAGCCATCCAACTCCATCGAGAGCCTCGAGGTTCACGAAGCGCGACGTATCGCCATCGACGTTGACGCCCTCTTTATCGAATTTTCGGTGCGGTAAAGTTGAACGACCCAGCTGGAGCTGTTTCTGGTGGGCTGGCAGAGGGGAAGAAAGGGAAAGCGAGAAAGTTTGTGTAATCAACGACATGGAACGCGATAGGCAAGCATATACTGGTAACACTGGGGGTTCTATCCCGGTTAAAATTGTTGAGGGAAAAATATGAAACCACGAACAGGCAATAAAAATTAAAAGAGGCCAAATTCTTCCGTTCATAATGTTGAAGGGTTTCACAAGTACTCGATAAACCTTTGAAAGCAGTACATTTTGCAATAGTTTTTCTTTAAGGAAAACTGATTTCCATACAAATTGTTTAATGATAGCTTCATTTGACTAAAATGCGTAGCGAACTGCAACAAACAGGGTCACACGATAAAGTTATAAACTCGTTTTTCGGGATGTAATATATCAGGAAAATGCAGGTCAACACCTGTTGTTAACCTCTTTGGTTCCACTTGAGCTCATGCACTCTCCACTAACGCCGTCCAGCCGTCGTAAACAAATGAGGTTAATAAAAGAGTGGTTCATTTTATTATCCACTCGGTCTTTTTTAGCCTCCGCATGTTTCCCACTCTCGGGACGGGATTGTTGCATTCTATAGCTAGCTGTCAGCTGGAGATGCTGAGATGGGGGTGGACAGACCAGCCGACGACCGCAAGAATGTGTGCTGCTACTTAACGTATAAGCCCACTCGGTTATGCGGGCGCACGCCCAGTCGCGCTGTGTTTTACGCCCATTTGGTTGCCTCCGTTTGCTTGCCTTTTGCCGTCTTGGCAAGCCTAATTCAATTGAGAATGCATCATCCAATCAAGCGAACTATCGGGGGGGGGAAAGCAACAGCGTTGATTTTGTTCTCCCTCTCAACTAGTTAACTGTGTGTTCAGTGTAACGATCCCACTAGGCATCTCTACCCTTGTTTTGTTCTTGTGTTTGTAGCTTGGATAGTTGTCTTTACGCATCTTCCGAACTTAGATTGTGAAGTTGGAACAACCCCAGTTGGGATCAGCTCCTATGCAACGCAGTTCTGGAATGACACAACTGCTCGTCAGCTTGCAACCCAACCGTTTGAACTAAGTAGGTTTAATTCAATTTGGTTCTTGCTAGCCTTATCAGTGTCCAGCGTGACGCCATCGTTCGCATTTGATAGGCACATAGAGGCATGATATCCACCCTTTTTCTACTAGATACCAATGTCCCTCTAAGCGTGCAGCTATAAGACATAGTTCCGCCGTTCAAAAACGCTTTAATTGAAGCTTGGACCTCATTTCAACACCCCCTTTTTAACGTCCCTTTGATTGGATTACGACGTGGGAATCTGAACGGAGGAGCAAAGTGGGCGTTTTGCGACCCGATTCCTCTACTATTCTATTCTCAGTCCTACTTCATGGCGGGTGTCATGCGTGACCGGATCAACTTCTAATGTGGTAAATCGTGCTTTTCAAATACATCCACCCTTCGATTGGTTATTTCTTGGGTAGATACTAAGGTTTTATTGGACTTCTGACGTCGAAATGACACGTGTGTGTGTGCTCTTCGGGGGGAAGTTTATTTAAACTCATAGAGTTCCGACATCGAACGTTAAACGATAACAGATGTGTTTGTTGTCGATGGTTGAAGGAAATTGTCCCCAGCTCGATTTAACGAAACATTGTGACGTTTCTTACATTGGATACTGACCCACTTGCACCAGAACTCAGTGCATAGGCGTCAGTCTGTTGTTGTTGGTGGGGTTTTTAGCACACTTGCCTCTTGGGACGTTGGACTCGGTCGGTAAAACTGAAACACGACCGAACGGTGGGTGTTGCTTTATGACTGCCATTTTAGAAGAGGATCCTAAACCGAGGGGATCGGTTTGGTGGCATCACAAATGCCGACTATTGCCCCAAACCAAAGCGGGGAGGGGAAACAACGTGCATTGTTGTGTATCGACGGATTAGCAACGCCGAGCAGCTCACGTATGCCCCCGAACTCTATGAGGCGGGTGGATTTCCTAATGAATTATTTGATGGCAAAAGTGCATCCGCTGTTGCGTCCGACGTCGGATGGAGTTGAATTTTTACGACTCTTAATGAATTACAATGGACTGCATTGTATGGTCCCGCGCTCGACGACGATTCCTTTTTGAAGGGTGTGCATCTCTGCGCCTCAGCAAATAATGTTTTTGTTTTGGTGCCTTTGAAGGGGTTATGCCGTTGCATCGGAGCTGGAGATTTGAAATTTTAATATGATTTCAATGTATACGACCTACTGTGTGCAGAAGAGGCTTCGTCTCCGACCAAGACAGACTGAACAAAGAATCCATCTCTCCTAATGCTTCGATTGGGTCACGAGATCAAACCTCAAAAAGTGGCTGAAAGTTGTGGCCACACTATTGTGCTGTCACTGATTTGTTGATTATCGTTTGTTTAGTAAGTGGCTGGGTGCCGCGTCCCATTCCCGCCAAGAAAATGCGCCGTGCGTCTTTGTTATAAAAGTTTAATTCAATGGCGGGTTTTCGGTGTGGGATGGCTCGATCACGAGCGAGCTAGACGACGACGACCCTGGGTTGGCTGTTCCACGCGCATTTGATGCTCTCGTTGCGGAGGCTCTACGGCAGAATGAACCAGTTGCGACAGAGCAGAGAACCTGTTGATTTGCTGTTGAAGAAGAAAAGAAAAGAAAAGATCTCACGAACCTCCACAGTCGACACCGTCCCTGTGTGATTGTGCAACAAGTTTAACTTTTCTACTGCATTTGACACTCTCCATTTACATTCGCTTGCTATACACTAGACGGCAAGGTTAGGTTCTTGTTAGATGTTGCTCTAAGTTCTCGCAAGGCTGATGTCTATGGAGTGTTGTTGCCTCAAACGACCGGCTTTGGATGGATGGCTGTCAGCTTGCTAATGAGAGTGTAGGAAGCAGTGTATAGCAAGCCTGCGAAATTCAACTAACCGATGGAACCCTTGGTGCAAGCTATAGAAGGTCGCGCACCTAGTGGAGGTGCCTTCTTTTGAAGAGGACTCCTATACCAAATGTTGTTTAGGCGATCGCAGACTTTTGCCGCGTGATACTGAAAGGTTCCTCCTTGTACTAAGAACGTCAACCAGCGATAGATCGCGGCGTGATATTTGAGCAAACCCAATATGTCACACCCTACCGAGCCCGGGGGATGATGATATTACGAATAAAAGATATGCCGTCGGTCAACAACAGGACAAACGAACGTGAACACAATAAAGGCGCCCCGTGACGACAACACCACAAGTCGCCGTCCCTGTCACTTTATATGGGATCGGTATATACGATCCGATCGGTCTCTCGAGGCGCGTTACGCCGTGCATGATTAATTATTGATGATTAATTATTGACAATTTTTCCAACCGCAAGCCACCGCCAAACAAATAAACGTGGAGTCGGCAGTCCTCGGTCACCTCGACGTTGCTGGTGGAGGGGAGTTTGGAGTAGGGTTGACGGGATCGTAGATCTATATTTGGTTAAGCAACGCGCGCGCGCCAGGGTGGCCCGGCGGCTTCAAGAGACCAAAGGCGGTGGCAAGCGGAATCGGAAATAGCATTGTCCCAATTTCTTCGGAACGTTTTCACCGCGCGGTTGCGTGTTTCCGGGAACGGGAAAGGGTTCCGAACGCGATCAACATAAGTGGGGGGCAGCTGATTTCTAAGAACTGGGCGTTGTCACCCGTAAAGCCCTACGTCAATAAAAGTTATTATGTCCAAAACTGTGGTAGTTTATGTAAATTTGAGTTTCCTTATCGTTGCGTTTGAAATGTGCTGATGTAATGGAGGAGATTTTTATCATAAATCTTTTTTGGTGTACCTCCTATCTGTTTGATAAAATCTAATGATTGAAGGCCCAGTTAAATGAGAAATTACATGATTAAATGCTGTCATAGACTACTTCTCCTTCTTCTTAATTGACTCAACCAGACTCGGGATTCGATCTCACACCTGTGGCGTGGTGTTTTCTAGCGCTACCGACTGTGCCATGGGCACCCCCTTAACACATTAATGATATTCTATATCGTCTATGCTATCTGGGTTTCACTCAAACGTAGATGCTTGTGGCCGTCGTTACCAGAATTTTTCTTGAACAGTATTGCTATGATAAGTAATCAGAAGATTTTTGGATCAGTTTTCATGGAACAGATGGCTGCAGTTAGGTCAGTATTGACGATGACCTATTTCTGCTAAATGAATAAAAAACCAAATAAATCATGACTAATAAAACTTAACTAACTTAACTTAACTTAGTTTGAGCTGTATTCTAACTAATGATATCCTTAAAATCGATTTAAAATTGTTAATTGTTGAAATATTCGCAATTGCTGAATAAAAACCCAAGTGGTGCTATTTTTACTTCCAGGCCATTTTAATGAATTATTTGACTTAAATGTTAATGGACCAAATCAATACGATCTTAGCTCACTGAAAACTTGTAAAACTGATTGAACGTTCCCAACTGAAAAAAGCTCAAATGTTATGGACATTTAAAAGATACCGGCAAAAAACGGGGTGGTGCTATTCTTGTTTCCTCGGGTGTATTTCATCTTAATTGTTCTTTGACTCTTTTAATGTCGTAAACATGTCATTTATTACAATCTCTCTAAATCCTTTTTCAACCAATTCGCTGTCCAACTGTTTCGTTTAATTTTGGCGGTTTTGTTCCATTTTTAAATGTAACCTTTTTTGTGATTTACACGACATATAGACAAAATAATCAGCACTATTGTATTTATTTAGCTAAAATTTCAATCAAATATTCAGTATGTACATCTTTGACAAGGGCATAACCAGTTGTACAGCATTTAGACTGAACGAGCCTACAAATCTTTTTTAAAAGCGCGATCGAGTGATATCGAAGGGGTTGTTTGAGGGAATCACATTCTAAGGGACTGCTTAGGTCGTACCGTCGTCCATGTTTGGCATGTGGTTTCGGTGTGCGGTGCACGAATGTAAATTGTTGAAATAGTTTCTCCCCGCCCTAACACGCCATCGGGCGACCGCAAGATTTTAACGTGTCTTACTGCAGCTAGCAGCTGCACACACACGGCCGACGTGTTAGTTGCGCGCGCGAACTATTCGCAACGGTTTTTTAGATCCTAATGCAAACGGGCAGCGGGACTACATGTGTTTACTTGGAGGGAGGAAAGGGACTTCGATTCTTTGGCAAACAGCAGATGTGCTGTATGAAACCACATGCCTTTACCGCAAGTACACGATATGATTCCTTTTTTTTCGACATCATCGACGCTTTCCTTACGCATGGCACAGTTTGCGCCACTTTTTTGCGAGGGACACCCGGTTTTGGTCCGGGAGTAAGTGACTGACGTCGTCATCTTCGTCGTCGTCGTCGTCGTCTGCTTCGCGGGGTATCGGTGGTTGTTGGGTGAAGATATTTTTATTGCAGTTGCATTGCCCCGGCCCCGGACCACCTTGCACATCCGTGTTTGCTCACCACCATAACGGTGAGAAGAGATGCCGTGGTACGAAATCAGCAATCAGCTAGAGCGGAATATCGGGGTGTCTCAGCATCATCACACCCGCGTGTCGGCACATATGGACGCGAATCGTCAGTACTCGCGAGCACGGGAGAGCGAGAGGAGGTCGCGAGATCTGTCTGTCGGTGTGTCCATTAGTGGAGACACTGCATCGATTTGTCAAGCAAGTGTGATAAGTGGTGTGCCAACATGCGCTTGTCAGTCAGCGATGGGTTGGTTGGTGGTACATGCCCATCCTTGGCGCCCGGTGCCTTCGGCCGGTTTCTGGTGGAACCGCGGGCGCCAAAATGCGATCGTTTTTACAAATTGGTTGACTGTTCGACATTTCATAACCGTTACGGTGTTTGGTTGTCTAGGCCGGGGCCGGTCCTTTTCTCTCTGCGTGGTTAGAAATGCTAATGTTTGCGCTCAAAAAGGACGAAGCAGCTTTGGTAAAGGTTACCGATTCCAAAACATGACTCGGTAGATCACTGTGTTGTGTTCCGTAGAATGTTAGCGTATGCAGGTTTAGGCTTTTTTCATACTTATTTAGAGCTTTCCAATGAAGAAAACGCCTCCTTAATTCGGTGCTCGAGAGTTGTAACGGCTACCAACATTTTAAGTTGAATGGAGCACCTCGAAATTGGATGCATTATAACTCAATCACATCACCGAATGGGCCGGTTCAATCGTCCGGTTTTCGTAAATGGTTCAAAAACCAAAACCTACCGTAAGGGTTGCAATCTGTTTTTTTCGCTCTTGTGCCTGTGTAGGGTGCGTGACAAACACTAATTTTCTGCAAACGTGCTCCAAAAGCGGTACCAAATTGAACGCAGAATGTACGCGCCAAAAAACAACAACAAATAAACCTTGCGCCAGAGATTCTCAATACTTAAAAAATCAGGGTTTCCTCACGCTCGTAATTGATTAATATAAAATAAAAATAATGGATGTCTCCTAAATTTAATAACTAAAAGTTATTAATAAATGTTGTTGAGGATTATAAATAGGACAATTGAGAATTGAATGAAGAGTCAATCATTGAGTTTAAGTATTTTTTACGACCTTACAGTACTAAGGAGTTATAAATATTTCTCTTCCTGCAAATGGATTCAAATATTCTTCGTTAGGGATCAAGTTTATATTTAGACACTTCAAAAACCAATATTTTAATTCCACTAGAACTATACTAAACACTCACGAATGGATATGGCAAAAAGAGATTTAAGGAAAAACGACAGAATAAAATATAATTCTCCCTTGAGAACCACTGCCCTAGACCATTCGATTAACCTCAGCGGGAACTCCTCTGCCGCCTTGCCAGCTAGCAAGAAGTGGACCCACACCGACGTGTGTCTGGAGCGTCAACGTCGTCATAGCCCTGGTCCACCACGGTGTGAAGACTAGGTGTACTCCACGCTGTTGGGATGATGGATGAGAGGGTTGATGATGTCAAAGACCGTCGTTCGACGAGCGCGAGACCAGCTTCCTCCATTTACGCGTGACGTGGCGGAAGAGAGGGACGTGTCCCGAGCCCCGCGTCCTGTGCAAACATGGGTAGTAAAATTGAACTTAATTAAGAGGTTAAGTTTTCCGACGTTTATAGCGCCTTATTTTCGGCGGTACGGTAAGAGTGTGGGAGCCAGTAGTGTAGGGGATATAATACTACGGCCGCCACCATACATCATGTTGGGAGGCCTACTTTTTTAGTTGCTTCCAGATGGATGGAATATGTGTAGACATTGTCGTAGGGTAGCGCCAAAGGGGTGTAACGTAATAAATTTTAGTAATTGCGCTACACGGGAAGTGCCAGAGTTATGGCGATTTCTCTAATTTCGGCGGAGGGTGGGGGACTGCAAGCATGTGTTGATTTCCCAGCTTAGTAACGATGTCTGACAGTAATTTGGCCCTTTGGAGGGTGCTTTGGGATTGGATGAACGTAAAACAAACTAGACAAGTGTGATGATTTCCCTAGATGAGAACTGCACCTAAGATGTTTTTGAGGAAGTATTCCCCGAATACTGCTTAAGGTGGGTCTGATGTCTTTGAGAACAGTGATGAGTGGACATGCTTCTCGCGTCTTCCAAAATTAATTCATTCCATGGAGCGCTTCCCCGTTCTGCATCATTTGTGATCATTTTAAACTCACTCGTGCCATTATTAGTTCCACGTCGTGCGGTGTCAAGCTATCGATTTCCACGTCAGGTATCAGGTGTATGTGAGTGTGTCCCTTATCCTCGCACGTTTGAGAGCACCTGTAACACTTTCCACATCTGTGGTGTTATTTCGGTGCTCGCAGGTCACCGACGAAAGTTGGAAGAAAATTTCTTCTCTTTCAAACAAGGGCAACAAAACATGAACGTTGTCGGATGAAAATGAAAATCCGTGAATTTCTAGAGCTGATTTTCCATCCCAGTGATCCTCTTCTTCCTCCACCCCCGCGTGTTTCCGTGTCGTTTGCGCTGATGGCGGCAGCGAGAGATCGTACACAGCCGGGCGCGCGAGTCAGGTGACGAAGATGGACGGATGTTGACATTTTCGCGTCGTCATGTTGAGAGATCAACTGGTGGCAGCCTGTCTGATGCAGCGGCGTGACCAATTTCGTGCTAGATTTCCTTATTTTTCCTTCGCTGTTGGCTGCTTTTGACGGGCGTGGAGGAATCGGCTTTTTTCCTTGGGAAAATCAATTAAATGTATCGATTTCAGCCGTGAAAGATCGTTCGACAGTTTTGAGTGCACAGTGAAAATCTCATACAATGTAACCGATTTGTTACAGTGTATCATAGCCTTTATAAGAAAAAGGGGATATAACACTTTATGGAGAATTTTTTTTCATGCCTTTTTCTTCTTCTAAACCTGAAATTCGTAGTGGAATGGTAAATTATTAACGGAACATTTTAGATCGGTTAGTCAACCTTTTTAAAATGCGCTCCAGAGATTCGAACCCACGACTTCCAGCATGGTGTGCACCCACGCTACCACTGCGCCATGCGTATCTTCCTTTTGTCCATGTTTTAATCGTTACAAAGTTATTCTTGAAAACAAATCATAAAGTGTTGTTTGAATAGCTTCGTTTATGTTAATTTATCGGCAATTGTAATAAAAATACAATTATGTAGGAATGTCATTCAAAAACGACCCTGCCACAGAATGGTGCCTGTTTGTCTAGGAACCACGTAGAAATTATCCCTCCAGACAGATCAGTTCACTATTTCCGTGATCTTCTGTGGAGGATCTTATTTTTGGAGTGGGATCAATTTCTCCCACTAGCGCTGACGAAGTTCTAGCGTCTCTTCCCTCCAGTGAAAGTGACTTTTATTTTCCGTGGCGATCCCACGAAGAACGATGAAATCATCCTCATCCTCCTCGGCTGGCGGTCATGCCTCTTAACTCCCCACAGGCTTATCTACCGACATCTGCTGCGTAGGCGGTTTTAATATGTTTAATTGGCTTGCAACGATTGCGGGATCGTGGAGCTGCAGGAAGCAGCGACCGGGGGAGCGTGTATAAGAGAAAGTGAATTTCGGCGTTCTCCTCCGGGGAAAAATGCGGTAATAATATGGACGTCAAATTTGCCGTCAAATTTGACCGATTCCGGTTGGCTTCGGTTCCTGTGCATCCAGGCGAGAAGAAGACGCGTGCGTCTCATCCAACGTCCATGTCCAACGAGAGGGCCATAATTTATCTTTAATGGTTGATGGCGTGCGTGTGGTTGAGTTGAATGTTCAAGCCGAGTTGAGTTGAGTTTAAGATGGATTTTTTTATATTTCATCCTCCTTCTCGGTATTTCCTTCTTTTCATTGTGGTTTTGACACATCGAGCGGACAACGAAGGAAGGGCTCCGGAGCAATATTTCGTCGGAAGAGTCACTCACGCCGTACCCGATGACATGTAATATGATATTATTTCACCTTTTTTGGAAAGATGATTACCATGGGAAGCGACGCGGAAGCCTTTCACCCGGCCAACCTCAACCACAGAGTGTGTAAAGTCATGGCCAAAGATTGTGCAAAGATTCGGGTTTTAAACTGTCCACCGAATGGCGCGAACATTATGCGGGTTTTCTCTACAAATTTGTGTGCTTTACACGATAGGAGATACTTTCTAAAGGTAAGATTTTTGTCTCCATCTTGTCGCCGATGTAAAAGTACGATGTGTTGTTGATCGGGCGACCGAACACGGGACTTAATTATTCGCCTCCGTTTCCTCTCGAAGTGTGTGACACTTTTCCACAACTCTTCTAGTAGATTTCTTATCAAGTGAAACTACTACAAAACATGCTTTCGGTAACGGCAAAGGAGAAGAATTGAATGAGAGATGTAGGAGAAAGAAAAAAAAACCGCACCCACTCGAGAGGAACACACGATGGGCCACTCTATCTAATCTTATCTTGCGAAAACCATTTTTGATAGTAAATTGCAACAAACAACGGGCTGTCAAGACGGCTGTCGAGTGAACGGCGACGATTGTTGCGTTGTTGCGTACTACAATTTACTACCACCACTCTGTGATTGCTATTTCCAGCCGAAAAACGATGCTCGCAAATGGTTGGGGAGGAAAAGGTCTCGCCGGCAGAGGCAAGGTGGCATGGTGGCAGAAGGCAAACGTAACCGAAGGTTACAAGGTTTTGTTTGGTTGGTGCCTGTTCCCACATGTGGGTCGTGTGCCGCCGCCGCGATTGCGTTGTTGCGTGTACGCGCCGTGTAGGAGCATTAAAGGTTGTACCGTTTAAGTCTTTATGGGCTTATCGGTGGATGATGATTACCGTGTTGTCGCACACGATCGCCGGGGGGAACCCAGCACCGGTGTATTGTATTGTGTCGGGCGTGTCGCAGACCGGAAGGGTTACCATTTTTTCCCCCTGTCACTTCTTTACTTACCTCCTCCGACGATTGGTTAACGTCTTGCGAGAACACAATGGATGCGCTGGTGAAGATGGATGGATCGTGGGCTACCCTTGAAAGGTGCAGCGTTATTACGCGACGGTCAATAGTGCAACGAACCATTGGGAAGGTGTTACATGCGAGATAAAGAGGAAATATTTTGTAATTTTTAAATCCCAAGGGAAAGTGTCATTGGACGGCAAATGAGGTTTTAATAATTTCAGTCCCAGTAACACTTTAATTAAATGAATATTTCAACATAGTTCATGTCAATCAGGAATTTTACACTTTTCAAGCATGGCTTCACCCAATGACTCATTTATGAGAAACCATTTTACGATTTGAAGGTACTTTCATTTATCTCTGGGAATTTTATTGAAAGATAAGAAACCAAAGGTATATCATTGACAAAAATGTGGAGCCAAACATCTAAATGCAGTTTCGAAAATGCTATTTATTTGAATTTTTATTTAGTTCTTCGAAATCGAAGCATTTGAGATGTAATAGTAGGCAGAAGGACTATGCCAATTAACTTGCTCAGTAACAAATGCTCTTTAAGGCGGAAAGAAAAAAAGGTGTTGAGGATCAAACACTCGTCCCCAACAGTGACCAAAATTGTCATCCATATGTGGGTGACGGGGCGCGAGCATGTTAAATCGAAAAGGACTGACATTGGTCTTAAATCCTTCTTTTTATTGAAAGATCGTTTTTTTTCCCTTTTCGTTAACTCTTTTAGAGTGAGTGTAAGCTAGTTCTATCTACACATAACCAAGTGTCAAATGGCAGATCTCATGGATTGGAAAACGCTAAATTTAATTGAACTCTCTGAAACGATTGAACCACCGGTCAAGGTTTCCAACTGCCGGAAACGCCTACGCCTGCGGCCGGGGCAATTTTTTGGGTAAGGTAAACGTTCTTGGTGTACACGGTTCGTTCGTTGCTGGCATCGGGTCTCACCCCTCCAACCTCACAAGGGGTCCATAACACCTCACGATCCGTATCGAAATGTGACTTAATCGGATCACTCTCCGTCACACCCGCGCACTCATTGCGAGATTGTATCGAGCCGCGGTCGCAAGCTAGACTTGGTGACTATGTTTACAGTCCCGACACAGCAAGACCTCCCCGTTAGAAATCCCGTGGGCCGCATGGAATGGCCAGACTGATTGACGATTTTTTGCTAGCTTTTTTTTCTTTCGTTCTAGTTTCTAGTCCAAAGTCAGATGCCGCCCGGAAGGGTTTGGGCGTGAACCGGCATTAGAGCGGCATTGTTGTTTATTTGTGTTTTGAATGTGGTATTATGAAAGCAGACGATTGCAGATTTACATAATTGGGGTTATATGAACTTTACCTGAGAGGAGTTGTATGTTCAATGGTATTTATCATTATTTAATAAGTGGTGTATATTGTTTTGAAAAAGATTCAATAAAATATACTTCTTAATTTGTCTGTTTGTTAGAAAATAAAAATGTTTCGATGTCGATGTCGAGTTTCACGGCATCTTTAAGAATGGTTAAGGTGTGATTAATTTACCCTATAATTTAAAGGCAATCATTTGAGATCGATTTGCTGTTTTCTCTTCCAATCAAGTAAAACGAGTAAACGAGTAAACAACAGCGTAACATGAGAAAAAATACTTTTACCCAGCTTTTTCGAATCAAAATCTGAACCGGAAGAATTTCAATCTTTCCCTGTACGCTTTCCTTCTTTCCTTTCATTGTCTGTTCCTCTCAATATTCAATGTTCTTAATACGTTTCCTCCGTTTTCCACTTCTACACAGGCTACTTATGTCACTGCCAGGCCACACGCAGCGCTTGCTGGTGCTGCTGTTCGGAACGTTTCGCGTGATAGCCAGCAACTCCGAGCGCGCCGAAACGGGCATGACGAGCGAAGCGCTCGGAGTCTCGGTGGCGCCCAGCTTCTTTCAGTCCTGCGTCAGCGACGGCAAGACGGCCCGCATGAAGGATGTCCTACGGTTTAAGGTGAGTGCTGACGGGTGTGCCGGGTGTGCGTTCGTCTCATTTTGGGACGAGAAAAAACATATGAGAGGTTTTTTATTTCTCCCCCCCCTCCCGCCGTACCCGACTTGGTTCCGATGATTAACCCCTTTTACAAACCTTACACACTTTGTATCTCACAGTACTGCCGGGTGGCTGAAGGTTTATGTTTTGTACATTTCTCGCAAAAAAAGTTCTCCACCGCAAGGTTTGATCACTGTTTATCTGAACTAGCAGCAACAAATTGTTTGAAATTTTGTTTAATTTTAAAAACGTGTCTTGTTTCTTTGTAACAACACGTAATTCAACGGTACCATTCAATCGTGCTTTATCCCAAATGGGGATGGTTGAAAAACAAAAAAACGTACTAAGGGTAATTATATTCAAACCCTCTAAAAGTTGACCCGGCTTAGGGCTAACTATGAATAGTTTCTGTAGAACTTTCCTACCACGTTGACTGCCAAGCGTTTTTAGCACACTTTTTAGTACACTCTTTATTGAATAAATTTGTTTATAAAATTTATCAAACCGCCGATTTTCGACGACCAAGTAAAAACTAAGGTTCCCAAAGAATTAAATTTTAATGTTAAAATATTTTTTATTCTACATTTTCATTTCTTTACGAGGCTAAAACTTTTTAGAACTAATGATAGTTGGCTATCAAAAATGACAGCCATGGCAGTCAACGTGCTAAAACATGAACTCCTATGATAGTTTGTCCAACAATAATGAACTCTAGATGATCAAACCAATGTTGAGAGGGCAAGAGCATGTTGTAGACGAATTTAGATGAGGTACAGTGTAACGATGTGTTCAGTAACACTTTCACGAAAAAGATTTCGTTCCAACCGAGTGCCATCTTTTAAACGTATTTTAAACGTCTGAAAATCATTTAATTATCACCTAAATTTTATTGGTGATAAGCACTCCTAATGATTCATCAGCTGATAGTAGACAGCGTTTCTTCTACTGAGATTTAGATGTTGATTAAATACATCGTTTACGATGTTGTTGCCTTCGAAGCGTGTCATCTCCTTGCGTGATAAATTATTTCATTTGATTGGCATACATTTTCGTAAAACTGGTACAAACCGCCGTCCGAGGATGACGACCCGAAGTCTAGTCTTTCCTAACCCGGTGTTACATGGTGTGGTTGCACGTCAAAGTTTTCCCCTTTTCCGCCCCTCATCATTTCATGCTTCGATGCAGTTTCCTCTTTTAGAGCTCTCATTTTGAGTCGTCGTAAAAAATCTGTGACCAAATGTGGGCGCCTTTCGGTTGTTTGTCCGCGACGCCCGTTTACGTTTCGTTATGCAACGACGAGATTCGATCGTACGGTATTGTGGTCCTATGCAGCGGAGCGGGTGATCTCCCTAGTGGGTTGAGCAAAGGAAAAGCCTTCGAATGCGCAACAAATGCTGAAGAAAAACACCCGCGCAACATAACGGAGGGCTCGCACACACTTTCGCTCCTCTATTCGATTCCGTGGCGTTGTGAGGAGCATTTTTCAAAACATTTGCTGACCATCGTCACACCCTCCCTCCTCCGCAACCCGCGGCACGATTTTGCCTCACCCAAATCATGCAAAATAAAAAATATAAATAAAATCGACAACGGGAAAATATCATGCAACATGCAGCGATGGCGTCCAATGGCGATGCGATAATCCCTCCGGGTTGGTGAGTGAGTTGGTGGCCGAAATGGTGGTGTTGCTGTTGTTGTTGATCGTGTTGTTGGGGGGAATGGGAGTGAGAAAAAAATGATCTCGGAGCTAGGTTGGCAGTCAGCATCCACATTATTATCGAACCACGATCGGCGGGAGAATTAGTCTCCGATTTGTGCCCACTTTCACCGCGATCGGTTTGGCTTCGCTGGGTTCCACTTTTCTTTCTTGGCTGCCCACTTTTGGCTGTTGTTTTGTCTGTGCCCCTACGGAACCGCGAAGCGCGCGTGGTTCGTGATCGAAATATCACTTGCGTGTGTTTGAAGAGGAGGATGAGAGGGAACCGTGCAGGGGTTGGGTTTGGTAGCAAAAACCGGCGATCACGTGCCCCCGGCGGATGGAATTGGGACCGACTTTTAATCGTTTCTGGTTTTTACCGCACTCTCCTCCGATTTTAAGGGCAGCAGGCAAATGTGTTTGGTGGAAGGAAAAGTTATAAAATGCTCATCAAATTTGGTACAGGCCGAGGGAAAACAGAACGAGTGGGAGATGGAGGGAAGGATGGAGGAAAACAGAAGATCGTGTACGGGCGAGATGCAAACAATCGAATCCGAAGCCGATGAAAGATTGGGATCGTGAGTTTTTGGATTTGGGTTGTGTTTTGGTTTTTTCGAGCTAGGAAAGGGAAGGTGAGGCGGTGTTATGTGTGAGGGTTGGAAAATTGAAACATTTTCTTTGGTGAACGACGGCGTAATGGTTCCTATAACGACGCGTTGTGTAGCTTGTGTGTGTGTATGATGCTCTTAAGATAATTGCGAACGAACAGAGAAGAATAATGATGCTGTTGAATGGATTTGTTTTATTGGAAAGGATGCAATGTTGCATCGAACAGAAAAACACATTTTTTATTCTCGATGTATGTCCCGGTTTATGCTGAAATCTCGCGGTAAACGGCACCCCGGTCCAATAATTACTATTACAACATCGCTTAAACGATGTGTAAAAAGTAATCGACGGCGAGTGAAGGAAAAAACAAAACCATTCCATCGAAGATGCACAACGTGTTAAAGGATGGCAGCGTGATTGTGCCACAGGAAAATGCAATTTTGCGCCCATTTACGATAATTGAGTGGAAAATGGAAGTGTGCGGATGAGCAAATTAGTTTCGCACCGTGTATCGATCGCGAGCCTGGTGGTAAAAGCTGACCGCATCATTGCCCATTAGAAGGCTCTTTCCTCCGCGCTCTGCTTTTTAGTTTATTTTCGTTTTTCTTCCCATCGGATTCATCCGTTGCATAAAGTCTACCCTAATTTGTGTTACGTCAAAAAGCCTGAACCATATGGGCTGGGTTTGGTCAAGTTTTGTCAACGTATTTGATTTCTTTTTATGAATCAGTGAATGAATGAATTTTTATGAATTATTACCACTCTTGTAAATATTTAAATGATACCCTGTATCAATTTTGGTTTTCCAATATTGAAAAATTGTTTACAGGGTTTCGTATCACATAATGGAGTATTTGAATCAGTTAGTGGAATGTTTCAAATCGGTATTAGAATAATTCAAGCCTACTCTGGGAATTTGCAATCATATAATGGATTGTTGCATACATATTCTGGAGGTAGGGCGAATCATCATTGCGTCAGAGTCGTACACTTTCATACACGAAAAGAAAAAGGAAGTGAAACTGGATTTTTATGTAGTTTTTGCGTTAACTTTTCGTTAATTTTCAACCGACGGAATGATTATTTGTTGAAACATGACAGTTGTAGAGTTCAACAGAACCCTAGATTAAACTCCACATCTGTTTCAGAGAAGCATTTCATATCTCCATGAAATGAATGCAATATTCCATTATATGATTGCAAACCAACTGATTCAAGTGCTCCATTATATGGTTCGAAACCCTGCATTTTTAGAGTGGCTAAAATGAACCAATATAACTCGTGCGAGCTTCACTTTATTATGAGGAATACTTGTTCGGTTTTGACATAATTTATAGTAAACAAGCAGGTTTTTTATTGATATCATTCCACAGACTTTAAGACTGATTAACGTTAAAAGGAAGCGTTTATGTTGCTCGGTGTTAAAAATAAAATGTTTTAAAATTTAATAATCTGGTTTGTCATCGAGGCATAAATTATTCCTTAGCACCTATGTATGTTGATACAGATCACTATTTTTCATTGGAAAACTTGCAGCACTACGATCCGTTTCGGTCGTGTGATTAAACCCAACATCACACTGCAATTTGATGCCGGCATATGTGTACAATCGTTTGGGAATCGAAGTGTTTTGTCTACACTGTACCGTGTCGTTTGAGGAGTGAAAAATCGATTGTAAAATGCCCGTGACCTGCTCCGGAAAGACAGTCCACTTTTCTACAACTTTCTTGCACGCTCCTAGTGTTTTCCGATTGTCCATCTGCCGTCTGACGGATGAATGGAAACTCTTGCTAGTCTGGGGAAAACCTTACGTTCATTTCACACGGTCACATTCTCCGCAGTCTCTCCATTCTTGCTGATCTGATTATCCTCACCGTATGGATGGAAAACGGTCGAACCGGCCACATTCATCCATCTGTGGCACACAACCACCATTACCACCTCGCATTCGTTCTGGCACTTGATGAACCTCTTAAATCAAATTTTCCAACATGCTCACTGGGGACCTGAGGTTCGCGCTCGTTGGTCTCGGTCCGCTCGGCCGATATGATGCCCATTTTGCCGCCGTTTGTGTTACCATTCGCCAGCGCAATTTTCCACTCATCCGGGGCGGGTCGGCGTTTTTATTTTTACCACAATCGATCGGTCATCTTCAATAAATAATGGAGCGAAAAAAAAAACAGAAACAAAGAAACGCAAACCGGAGGAGCGAAAAAGAAAGCCAACACTCGCGCGCCCGCCGCCCGAGCTGTTGCCATCTGTTTGTTTTCACGTTTTTCGTGTGTTTCGGGTTGATTGCGCGTCCCTCCATCGTCGACACGCGCTTGGGTACGTTGGGTTGAGCTGAGGCTGAGCGCTGAGTCCTCTCGTCACGTCGCCAATTTTTCCAGCCGGCGCGTGCGATATGTGGTGAAAAATTGAGTCAAGTATTATGTGCATGTGTGCTGTAGGCCGTTGTGGTGTGTTGGAACGCTTTTCCGATTTCAACCGTCCGTGGTCCTCTTCAGTTGATTGTTGGTCCAGGTTTTGGTTTCCCAAAAACCAAGCGGTTCCTTGCACTCCAGAGGAAAACCTAGACCTAGACCGTTGATTCTTCGACGTGTAATTTATTGGCTACTTCAACATTTTTATTTTTCTGCTATTTTCGAGAACTGGTAACAAATATTATTTTTTCTTAAAAGCAGCAGAAATACACTGATTTTGGAAAATACACGTTCTTATCTAACTCGATTCTTTCACTCATCTTCTTTCTTAATTTCTTCTCTAAATGGTAGTGCTAAGAACTTCTTGGGATGTCTAAGAATCAATTAACCATGCAGTGTGAGAAACTATAAGAACATCTTTTGATGTTTATTCAATTTTAACAAATTAAAAAAGGACCTCGTTCCTTATGTTGGGGTTCGGCGAATAGAAAGGAATCTGCCACACAACCAAATTCTGCTTAACACGTTGACTGCCATGGCTATCATTTTTGATAGCCAGCTGTCATTAGTTCTAAAAAGTTTTTGCGTCATAAATATATGTTAATGCAACATGAAAATAATAGTAATACTAAAAACTTATTCTCTGGAAAGTTTAGTCTTTGCCTAGTCGTTGAAATCCGCATGTTTAATAATTTTTATAACAAAATTTTAATCGAAAAAAGATTGTTCTAAAAATGTGCTAAAACCGCTTGGCAGTCAACGTGTTAAATTCAAACCAATTCACAGCGCAAAAACGCAATGCTAGGTATCTCCTGGCGACGCTTGCAAAGGTTTCGCATTGAAGCGTCCATCTTTCCACTGTGCGTATTTATTTGTTCATTCCACCATCGACATTCCACAGCGGTCCGCATCTCCCGCGGCAACCTGTTAACAATGATTTATGAAGGTGCAATTTTTTCTCAACAACCCTTTTGCTTGCACAAATACGAAACCCAACGCCGCACAGGTCCGTCGAAACACTAGATGCTGCCTCGAGGAGGTATAGCTATAGCCTCGTTCCATTCGTAAACTGTATGATATTTTTGCTTCGCGATCTGCTCCCAAAGGATCGTTAAGATGGATGGGGGATAAGGGAGAGGGAAACTAAACGTTGCAAATTTGTTTAACTCTAGTTGTCATCGATGCCTGACTAGATACCCCGCAAGGGCCCGCTTCTAATAAGTTTTTGCATGCGCTGGTGAAGGTTCGATCCGCGCACGTCTTTGGTAGAGTGGTAGACTCCGCCGGAGATATAGCTCGGAGTCTCTCGTGGGAGATCTAGAACTACCGGCATATCTGGTAGTGGCTATCTAGATTACTAAAATACCCTACCCCGCGGGGTCGTGTAAAGTCTCTCCGGTGTCTCTGGTGTCCTCCCGCGTTCGGCTAAATATAGCCACACCGGTAACCCAGGACGCCGGTTATGCTTGGGGCGTGCCAACAACCGGCAATCACCTCAGTCGCACGAGATGCAACCGAGTGAGATTAGCCATGTGCACACCGTGGTGGATGATGGGATTTCGAAGTGACAAAGTGTGTCCCTCGCGCCACTCGGAGGAAAGCCGTCTATGAGGCCGAGTGTTGTCATGCTCAGATGGTCTTTGCATATACTCGACGGTCAGCCGCAAGTACGTTGATGTGAACTACACTGGTTGCACTATTAGTACGAGCCTGCCTCACACTCACTCCCTCTCTCCCGGTGGTTCCCGGTTTGGCCGGAGTCTCGTGAATGCCGCACATCGTCCCAGACGCGACCGGTCTGACGTCAAACCGGTGGCAATGAGTAAGTTGGCGCCTCGATTTGTTGAACCATTTGTGTGTTTATTTGTTTGTTTATTTTTTTGTCGCCCAGTGTGAGTCGCGGGCCCTCCGCTGTGTGTCTGCAAGCATGTCTGAATGACGTTGACGGGTTGACTGGGACTTGGTGAGGGTTGGTTTCGCCGGAAGACCGAAGGGCTTAACGTGAAACCACCGGGCGTGTGGTGTTTTTGGGAGCGTGGCTTACGTTGTGGAGGTCGAACGATTGAGTCAAATTTAAACCAAGGTGTGAGAAGAAAATGGGTTGCATCGGGTAAGGACAGCGCAGCGTCGTCGAGCATGGTTGGCAACGTTGTAAGAGATTGGGGGAAATGGTACTGCATACGAGTGAGATCCAGATACGTCTGTAATCTGATGCTGCTTAGTAGGAGCAGATTATTTATATCTTTCTATCTTTTACCTCATTAGTCCGACAACTCTTGCTACAATCTGTACTATATGAAGGATCTAAGATACATCATAACTAGGAAATGGTTTCATTAACCGTTATGAAATTGTGCAATGAAGGTGGAGGCGTGCCCACCGGTTGCACTTTTCCTGTGCGCATGGAAGATGAGGGCATTCCCCGAAAAGTACTTCCTCCCGAACGGCTCTCGGCTGGAACCGGATGGGCCGGTCCGATCGGAAGTGAAAGTGAAGTATGATTTACAGCTCAATACCGTTTCGCCTATTACGTCCTCCACCGGCTAATCGAAGCTCGCGCGCGCGCGCACGAGTTCGCTCAATCTCCACCCAGGCGTAGTCTTTTTCACTTTCATTTAGCAAGCGTTTAATAGCTTTAGTTGGACCGAACCGATGTTGGCTAAGTTGGACTCCAAGCCCGCTGCTAGTGGCGTTTGTAATCGGTTGTTCCGCCAGGCGGAACGACGGAATCGAGGTGAGCATAATGATGGACTAATCTGTGGAGGCGTCGACCGGGGTTGACTTTGGACTTACGGAGGAAACCCGCTGTAATAACTCCGATTTTCCATTTATGGGTCATGCTGAAAACGGTGACCCGGCGGTGTGGTGTTGGAGCACGTCCGCACAACGACTGCCCACAACAACATAACGCCATTTTGTCCACAACAGAAGGTGGAGGTGCTGCTGCCGGTTAAACGGTTTCCGAGTTCGCTCATAAATCCGTTCATTCATCATACGCCGTGCTTTTGCTAAACTTTCCCTTTACACTCTGGAAAAGGAAGGTAGGTGCATATACGATGGAGAATTCCCCCATTGCACGCGCCTACCGGAACGGCCAAATGTTACGCCAAGCCGGGCGGGGTCCGTCGTTCCGTTGGTGGTCGTCGATGGCACAAAACCTATTGTTTCGCAAAACGCCACTTTTAGGCGGGGCCGGGGCTGGTTGTAAAGTGGCCCGAACGGTCGCTTCTTGCTGCAAGCGCGAGTGCGCGCGCACATACACAATCGCCCGTTTTTGTCTGTTCTTCGGTGAGCAGCAACTGCTTTTCACATTGGACGGGGTGCTGGAAAAATCTGCCCCGGTGTCCGTCGTTCGGGTGGCGATTATTTCCACGGTTCGTAGCAGAACGGTTATGCGGGTAGCAGTAGCTCATTTTTGCATTTAACGGTGGACTATGTGGGAAGTGAATGTTTGACTATTTCACTCTTTCAATTTTCATTTTCATATTTGAAATTTTAAGATTTCTGTCAATAGGCATTTGTTTAGAAATGGCTTTGTGTGTAGCGTGCTGCAAGCGTTATTTAAATTTTCTTCAACTTCCGATGTCCGAAGCCAAATATCCTCTTAATAAATGAATATATTACAACCAACCATCTCTTGTTTGTACTCCATCGAACTATTAATATTTTGTTTTGCGTCTACGATTGTCAATTGTAAGCTGGAGACCTATTGTACTATTTACGAAAGTGTGTTAATGATTTATTAAAATTCTGTTAAATTTAAAAAAACACATTTGAAATTTAAAACTTTATTTCTGGATTGTTATTTTTCAAATTTTTTCTACTATTTTATGCTTCAAATATATATTTGTACCAATTGTTTATTAGTCGTTCACGAGATAGATCGCTCTATTCCTCCATACTGTCTGGATATTATCGTAAAATTAACATTTCGGAACAAAAGTGCAAAACTATTAGAGTTGAGAATGTTGTAAGCCACGCGCGAAGTTAGAATTTTTAAAGAACACTCGCTTTATGGTTAGTCCAAAATACCCCGATAATTATCTTAACACTAGAATACATTGATTTGAAAACTTGCCCGAATGCTTTTTATGGGTCATTTTGACCCATGCTTTTCAACACGCTGTAATTTCGTCAGTGTTCAAGATTTTTTAAATCCGTAAAGGACTGCTTTTTAGTCTACTTGCTAACTATCTTTTGGCGTTTTTAGTTTTTTGATGCATTTCTTCATTATTCCGCTAGCTCGGTGTAAAGCAAAAAAGATCGGTTTAAACCGAATTTTAATTTTTTTCTACATTTATTATTCAAAACGGGAAAAGTAAATTTAAAAAAAAAGTGTGCGCTAGAAAACTTATACACTAAGCAACCTTTAAAAAATAGTTTCATATTTTTAAGATAACAAATGACATCACAAATTGGCCTTTAAAATGCGGATTTTTGAATTTTCCATAGGTTTTTTCCGTCCTCCGCTTTGTTCCATTATTCCGTACGCGAGCGTTTCGATGCGTTATGCGGGATGCGTTACTATGGAAATTGGCGTTATGTTGTACCTTTGGAGTCAATTTGTGCCATCATTTGCTATCTTAAAAATATGAAATAATTTTTTTAAGGTGGTTTCATGTATAAGCTTGATAGCGCACATCATTTTTTTACTTAAAAAAAATTTTCCGCGAAAAATTGCACTTTTTCAGTTTTTGACATTCGCGTAATCCCGTTCTTTTTTGCTATGCACCGAGCTAGCGGAGAAAGGGTGAGATGGATCAAAAAACGAAAAACGACAAAAAGGTAGTAAATATATAGGCTAAAACACAGCCGTTTACGGAATTAAAAAGTCTTGAAAACTGCCGAAGTTACAGCGTTTTGAAAAACATGGGTCAAAATGACCCATAAAAAGCATTCTAGGGATAGTCAAGTTGGTTCTCGGAATTGGTCGAACAAAAAAATCTGAAATCATTTTTCATAGATGCTACTTTGGATTATAAGACAAGCCTTCTTTTTTTGAAAAAATATTCAGCCGTTTTTGAGATATTAAATGTTAAAATCGCGTTTGGGTCAAAATGACCCCAATTTGGATTCTAGTGTTAAAGGATATCAAACATGTGAGACGGTCAGTGATTCACACCTCTTCCTTTTTTTTTGCTCTATTCTTCTTCTTATGTGGCACAACATCCCCTAGTGGGACAAGGCCTCTCCCCGTAGAGAGTTACTGTGACCGTAAGACAGTATTATGATAGATTGATGGGATTTGTTCTATTAATCATCCAAAATTAATTACACAATCAAACCATTAAATGTTGCAATCCTAGGGAAAACTGTTAGAACTTTTCAAGGTTGTTGTATTGGCAATTTCTTGTTTCTTACATATATCATAAGAAAATAGAGTCACTTGTAAAGGTTATATTTTTAATTAACATTTGCTTAATGTTTTGTTTTAAACACATTTTTTTAAAATTTATTTGATGAGACGCTGGTAGTGCTCAGAGAAGTTTTGAACATGTGAGACGGTCAGTGATTAACACCTCATACCTTTTTCTGCTCTACCAAACAACCAACATTAATTAAACCATTTTTAAACTCGTGTTTTATGACCCATCACTGGCTTTCGAATTCATTTTGTTATGAAACTTGTCTGTTTTTATTGAAATGAAATTGTAACCTTTTTCAAAAACACCCTTTTTTGGAACGCACCGTCGCATTGCATCGCTGAATGGCGCAAACTATTGGCAATGTTGCATACCGGAGCAACCCGTTTACGCGATTTTATTTTTTGGTATTTGATGATAAGCCCGCCCACGTGTGCACACACTCATGCTCATCTAGGAGTTGGTTTCACTTGGGATGTTTTAATTTATATTGCGCATACCCCAACTTGCTTTTCCATTTTCGGGCCAGTTTTCCAAAGTGACCCCACCTACACAAGGTGGCCGGTGTTGGCGCCTGATGGAGTGCTTTGATACGCTCTCTGTGGTCTTCGGCTGGCTAGCTAGATTGCTGTGTGTGTCCGCGGCCCGTCACGGAACGGTGGCTAAAGGTTACGCGGTGAAAGTAGAAACTCCGATGTGGTGGATGAGTCCGGAACCGTAGTCCGCGGTGTGTTGCATTGCGCATTGATAATGTTGCAATTTCTTCTGATTGTTGTTGACTGACTTCGTTATTGGTTTCTCCATCGTTTGAACTCGGTTCAGTATCGTTTTCATTCTTTCTGCATAGATAAGTCCAACCAAATGCCTCATACCAAATCTAAAAACGTTTATTATTTTGCGTTATTTTGAACGACTGCAGAATGTTTTGTTTTGTACGAAAGCCGCCCCCCTTAAGAAGCTGAGATACAGGTTGTGTTGGAAAATGTATATTTTGTATAAAATCACAATGATTCATTCAGCCTTTTTCGTTCACCACTACTGCATTTTGTGAGGAAAACCTATATCCCTTGACCGAATGAAGCGCTTCACTACTCTAAAGCATACTATTCGTTTCATTTTCTTTCTTCTAACAACAATGCACTCCTCACCTCTTCTCGACTTCAAAAATAATTGTATCGTAAAACAAAAACGATTGACTCGCGCCACTCAATCAACTACGCAAATACTACTTACCCTGGTGTGTCTAACTCGCAAACGATCATCGACCATCGGAAACTATGTTTTAAACACACTTGAAAAACTCGCTTACATGAATATAATAAAAAAAATGAACTGGATACAAACAAACATCATTTTCGCTGCGACCGCGACTACTAAACACCAAATTCAAACAAATCATATGTTTGTGCGCCTCCTCCACACCATCGACTCGCCACGACGAATCATCATCTTGCCATGAATCGATCGACCAAAATGCGTACATCTGAAAATTCTGCGCGTAATGAACGACAAAAAAAAAAAACAAACTACAAATCCAATAACACCGCACGCAACCGAAATGAAACTGAACCGGTATTCGGTTCTTCCAAATTGATTGAAACTGGCCAAAAATCAAAACCAACACATCAAAACGCAAAAAAAATACATTATCCAAAACTAGGCGGAAGTTCACGTAAGTTGGTGCAAAAACAGCATTAAAGATAGAAAAAAAAACCCCACACACACTCATACATCTCATGACTTAACAGCAGTAATGTTCTTCTCATGATTGATTAAATGGCCACTTGGTTTATTTATGTTTATGGTTTCAACGTTCAATGTGTTTTGAATTGGTACGAGTTTTGCGATCGTCAACGAGTTCCATCTTTTCTTCCGTTCCGTTGCTCATGATTTATTTGTATTTGCTACAATTTCTTTCGGACCATTCGAAACCTTATTGCTTTCCCCCAGCCCACCGTCACCTTCACCACCGCCCATTATCCAAATATAAACACACATGCACACACATTACATGTTTGGACAGCCATGCCCACTTATCCCCTACACCATCATGTTTTCCATCGTCTCCCAACATTACTGGATCGCGCTATCGTATCGACTAACTTATCAATCATTAGTGATGATCAACTAAGGTTGCTCGTTGAATTATTATTTGGTTCTTTTTATTTTATGATTCCCTCATGTTGATCCTAATTTTTTAACACGCTAAAGGGGGAAGATCTTAAAGATCAATTGTTGGGGCATCTTGAAATTGTTTCTCTTAAGTACAATAATCTATAATTATAGTTATACCCTATACCAAACTGTCACTTCAAGATGGTATGGTGAAGTATATCGTATTTATTATCACCCTTCAAAATGCCATTTTTCATCTGCATAGTTGACTTCTCGATGTAATTTTTAGTCTTAATGGGTATTTTTTAGTCTTTATCCTTGTCCTTCAGTATCTTACGGAGATCCATTTTTTTAATGCATCTTGCTAATGTTTTGTCATAAAGCATCCTTTCACGAAGGCCACAGTTAGTGTTAACTAATCGTATGTTAATGTTAGCTGAAATATGGTTCCCGGTGGACGCTGCGACGCAAAGAGTTAATAAAACACTTCCTTGCGGCAACTGTGCGAACCACTGCTCTTAGATAAGCTCTTGTTAAACTCCTTATGTTGTCGTTGTTGTTGTTGTTCGCCTGTCCTTCCGTTCGTCGTACGTAGTAGAAGCTGAACTTGTTCGTTTCTCCGTAGCTTTCTCTTCACCCTTCTTCACTCTGTTTCCGCTTTCTATCTTTCACGTTCTATGAAACTGCAACCGGTGGCCTCCTCTTATCCTCTGTATCTTCTACTCTGTCTCGTTCCTTATCTGTCTTGTTTAGAGTTGTTCGTTTGCCTAGCGTGTGCTCCAAGCGCTCGTTTTCGCTGTCCTATGAGACTAGCAGTATGATTTACTTAAACACTTTCCGTACCGCTGCTCATTCTATAAACACCCTCACACGTAAATACACTCTTTTTGTTGAACAATTGAGTAATGTTAGTAGAGTCATAATTTTATCTAAGTATCTGCCACATGTGCCAAACAAAACCTAATAGAAGTTCTGTCTTGTTTCGTTCCCCCTTTCCTTCGCGAATGCGCGTTTTTCCTTCCCAGGTGGCGACGAAAATCATGAAGCAAATGATCGAACAGTTCGCCGCCTGCGATCTGTTCGGGCGCGTGAACTACGAGTACTATGCGCGTGTCACCGGCCGCGTCCTGAGGGTGCAGGACGAATGGATCTGCTCCTTCCGCTATCCACCGCCACCACGCGGGAAAACCGCCCAACAGCACTACGCATGTAAGTATGGCTCCGCCCGGACTGCCCGGACGTTTCTTTCTAACCGCAAAATGCACGTTGTTCGGTCGGTCTCGTCGGACTTAAAAAAAGGTGCACTTTCCACCAAACGTGTGCGAGTGTTTTGTGTACTTGTGTTTTGTTCCTTTTTTTATTTGTCATATCTGTTGGATCTGGAGTTTTGTTTAAGGTATGGTTTTGAATTTTCTTAAACATAAGTAAGACATTAGCATTTTCACTAGTTTTCGAAGTACATTTAACTATTAGTGATTTACTTTTACATGTTGATACTTTGCTCTCTTGATTAACCTTTTTTTAAGTATATAAACTGTAACAATTCTTTTTAATTAAATTTATCATATTAAGAAAGCACTCGCCACACAAAGTTCCTATTACTTCAACGAGACACGGCACACGACGACGTGCATTTTGGTTTTATCCAGTTTGGCTCGTTTACTAATGGCGATTTGTTTTGTTTTATTTTTCTCTTCCATGTTCTCTTTTCAATTTTTCTCTCTTCTATTGTATATTTTGGCTTCTCTCTGTTAATTTACTATGCAATATGCAATCGTTGGTTATTTTATGTCAAATTTCACAAACACTTGTATCCGTTTGAACGTTTTCATTCGTTTGGTATTCAATTACCAACTGTATTGCTTTTTCAAACATAAAAAACACACTTAACCTTTGCATCATCATCGATTACGGGCGACTGCCGATTGCTCTTTAAATGTTGCTAACATCCCTGCTGCAACTAACTTTTCGGCGCTCTGGTGTGGTTTGGTGTGGCAACGATTTGTGTGTGTGTGTGTGTGTGTTTGTGCATGCGTGTACATTTGGCAAAATGCGATCCATCGGTCTACAACGATTCATCCTGAATGTGCAACGTGGTGTGGGAAACGTTCATCGATCAAACCAAATTTGGATAAAACGTACAACTATGGCTATGAACTCGAAAACTCTACACAACAACAAACCAACACCCGTGACTGCATTTGCAACATCTGCAGTGCAATTGGCATTAGAGACGGAGAAAACCTGGCTGCAATGCGAATGCGTTAGATGGGGGCTAAGTATGTTTCATTTTTTCAATTAGTAATGTTACTAGTCTTAAGGCTTTTTCATTATCCTAAGCAAATTTTGTCAACAATCACAGCGTTGTTTTGGAGAGGAGGTGATAGATAATGGAGAATTGGATAAAACCAGGTCAAGAGTGTTTTAAAGATCATGTTTTTGTGATGCAGTATAATCTGCTGTATCTTATTTGTGAAGAAGTACTTAAAATGTGTCCCTTTTGCTAACGCTGATAATCTTTTCTTTTCTCCTTTTCCACCGCGAATGGCCCTTCAACCCCATCTCCGGCCTGATCCCGTCATCATCGACCACTTCGGGTTTGTCCTGGTTGTGCACAACCCACATCGCCGCGCTCCCCCTCCCTTTGCGTCCAGCAGTCGCCCAGGAGGAGTCACACTCGACGCCGGCCCTACTGACGACGGGCGGTCCGAACGTAGGTAACTCGGCTGTATCTCTCGGCATCATTCCAGAGCACTCACTGCTTGAATCATGCGCTCGGCTTTCTGTGTCGCTTGAGGGCCCCGGCATTTTCAATGTGCCCAAGGGCAGCTGCTCCTCATCGTCCCACTCGTCGTCGTCCACCACGCGGTCCGGTTCGCAGCATCACATGACGCTGGACGAACTGCGGGCCGTCAATCGGTACGCGGAAAGTACCAAGAGCCTTTCCTACCTACCTCAGGTGAGGGACGAACTCCTTATCATGTAGAGTGTATGTGTGTGTGTGTGCGTGCGGCGCAGTGTGTTGGTGTGTGCGCGTGTTGTGTTGGTGTGGTGTGCGAATGTTGTTTGCTTTTCGTACTGCAAAGACTGCGCTAGTGTTTCTTCATATCCTTGTATCTGCTGTCCTCATCGCCGCCGTCACCGCCGCCGCCACCCCCTCCCTCTACACACATCACCTCCTGCACAAATGCATACAGATGGCGTGTGGGTGTGACACCACACTACACTCTATTCGCATAGATATATAGAAAACACTCAAAGCACACCCAAAGACAAACACCGGAAACGAAAACACGGTGCGAACACTTTCTCCAGCGTATCCTTAACAACACTTTCTTCTCTCCATCCCGATTGGCGCACAATACACCTGAAAGCTTTTATTTGTCGTCTTACTATATCGGGTCACCTGATCTGCACCGAACTAGTAACAACAAGTATGAAATACGACCTACTTGTTCTTATAACACTCTTATCTGTTACACTTTTATAACCTTTAATACTATTTTTATTAAATCCATTCAGAAGCACGATGGCTTAATAAAGGTTACAAAAACTTTAAGCTAGCTCTCCCAATCATAAGGATAAAATGTTCTTTTGATGTGGTGGAAAATTAATCTTCATACATTCTTTCGTTTTGGGACTTTCTATCTTCATATTTTTTTAAACTCTCATGTAAATAGTAAGCACAAAGGCTCCAAAGGTTGAGGTGCTACGGTGAGCGTTAACGTAGGCTTTTCCGTGAAGGATTTCGTCGCGATTTGAAAAGGTTTTATTTTGTGGATTTCATTCTGGTGCGCACGAACCACCCACTCGGTGGCGTTGATTTCTAGCCAAATGCTCTCTCTCTCTCTATCTCAAGTACACGTCACGACGTGTGTAAATTTGTCGAAGCACGTGCGTTCGTGCGTAAAATTTTTTACCGACTGTGTGACTTGTGCACTATTTTTCTACGACTTATTCACGCGCCTGCTTACCGGTGGCAAATGGTATCGAGTTACGATATTTTAGAATGTAGGTTACGATTACGAATACGAACTAAACGATCGAATAGGAAGGAGCGTTCAAATGGTTAGGGAAGAAAAAGTGTAGTTTTATTACTTAACTGTAACGAATTAGTATTCTTAATAGTAGGGTAAAGTGGAGGTAAATTGTAGCAGATAAGTCGAATAGAATAGAAACCTAGAATTTCAGTACGCGTATGAGTTGCTTCATGATTTCTTTTTCTCCAGCATAATTTTATATCAAACACGACACGCGCACCTTAGTGAAAACAGAGTATGTATCTACCATTTAACAACTCCCAGTAGAAAAGAGGTAATAGGTTGTAACGTAGTTTCGGAACCGAATTGGAATGGAAATAAAAACTTGTAAAAACAGTACTGTATTCTTCGGTCAACTAATCGAAAATCATTCGTAAAGGATACGGTTGTATTTAGCACGAAAAATGGTGCCGGAAGAAAGTCAAAACTACTGACAGAGTTATTATTATTATTTGCTATGGTCCAAAGCGGCATCAGCCAAAACTTCCCTTACGCTGTGGAACTAAACCTATCATAACCTACAAAAACTTGCATTGTCTATGTTTTGTTATAATTGCTTCTTCATTATTGAATAATTTAATAATAAAAAGTAATAAAACACGTAAGAAATGTACACGTGGCATTTAATATTTGTGATTTAGTACACGGGAAAAACAGTAACCTCGCAATTCCTCTAACGTCGGAGCGTGATGATAAAATACATCATTTCCTTCGAAAAAATCTCATCGCTTTATTCTCAAATAATAGTGAATCTTCGCGCAATTGGTTCTTTGCATTAAATGTATTTTAATTACTGTCCTTTAAATATTAGCAAAACTAAAGCCGTAGTAATACTGCAAATCATATCTTCTTCGCTAAAACATTGTAGCATCCATGATTTAGTCAAATCTTTTCGAATACCATTTGCTAATAAACATGTTTCTTTTCGCTCTGTTCGTCCGTTTGGTTGAAACATTAACTCATTTGGACCAGCGACCGCAATAAATCATCCGCTAAGACATATCAGACGCTACGAGAAGCTTGCCAACATTTGCCAATGTCAAATCAACAACATTTCGTCCATCGACATATTTGCGCGCTATATTCTCTCATTTGTTTCTGTCGATAGTAATATTCCACCTGCTGCAGCTGATTGGTTTGATTCGTTTGTTTATTCCTTATTTTTTAATTATGTATAGTTCAACTAATCTCCACACTCCTCCCCCCAAACTGCAACCCCCCTACTGAAAGACACAGACCCACACACACACACACACACTTGTTGGCTTTTCTAGTTTAGTGAACAAACAACTGAATGCAAGCCACACGACTTCCACATTAATATATCCCTGTCCCATTTAGTTGTGCAGTAGCGTAGCGTTTTGTTCTCATTGCATTGTTGTGGCCCGTTTTTTTTAGTGTAATAGGCCATAATCTAACCTGCCCAGTTCAGTGTAAGAAACTGAGCTAGTAACTAATTTGATTGTTAGTGGCACTAATTTAGTAAATCAAAGTTCAAAACAAATCACATACAAATTTAGCAATAGGAAACCATCACGTGGTTATTTTCAACCTTGTCTCCAATTTTCTTCTTTCTCTCTCTCTCTCTTTCTATCTTTTGAATCCTTCCACTATGCGACCTATTGCGGTTCTGTGATTTGCCGATGTCTGATGATATAAAATGTACTGATTCTTTTACACGACGCGTACTCTTGTCTGACGTCTATCCTAACTGTTTGCGATGAATGAAATACAAAAATACGATGCGAAACAACGAAACAAACTCAATGCGTGACAATGACCAATCAACGAACCCTGTCCACGGGAACCCCCTGCATGGAACTCCCTTCCCTCGGAACGCCACACCGGTGCTACTACTGATCCGGGGACGGGTAGGTACACGAACGGCAGGCAGCAAGGATGCGCACCCGGTCCGAGTGGTTCCTGGGCGCACGGGGCAGCTCGCTGGAGCTGTGCCACGACGGTACCGGCTCGCTGATCCATCCGCAAATCGTCACCTCGACTCCGATCCCGGGCGCCGTCGGCCACCATCACCATCCGCACGGAATAATCGGTACCTATGCTAGTATAGATAACCTGAACGATATCGTTGTCGTTGTCGATGTTAACCAAGACCAACCACCGAACCAGTACCACCACAACCCGAACAACGGTCACAATCATAGACAATACAGTCACTCTCACGAACACGATCATCCACATGAGTCACCGGAACTGCTGCATCCTTCATGTTCCCATAATAACGTACCCTCTAGTTTGGCGCCCCGAACTACTACTAATAAGAGCGTCGAGAACGGTGCCGCCGGTGAGGATCGACGACGTCGCTCGCATCCTTACGAGCGTCGGGATCATCCTCCCCCTAACGGTGGTTTCGTTTCCCATTCTTCCGCCGTCGAGCGAAGACAGAAAGCCCGGAGTAGAGTGGCGTCGGGAAAGCAACCCGCCGAGGAAGATGCGATCCATTACTGGCCGCATAAGGATGACGACGACGACGCCGATATGTTGGCCGACCAGGACGAACTCGATGGCGATGAGCATGACTTTGCCATCTCGCAGAGCCACCATTTCGATATGCGCGCCGAAAATCGGCGTCGTCGTCGGCGGAGGGCCCTTCTAGGGCGCGGGTCTTATGACCAGTTAGTATCTTCCGGAGCTATTCCGCCGGGGGGTTCAAACGATTGCTGTCCTGCTAACGTTCCCGCTACGGAAAACGTAGCCAGTGGAAGTCGTACAGCTGGTGGCAGCTCTTCAGAACGCCCGAGCTCTGCTCCAGCGGCTTCCTTCGCAAAGTCGGCGAAGAAAGGCAAACTCTCCTCGAAAATTAAGCTCTCCTCGCGTCGTCAATCACCACCTCCAACGGCCGTTGTCGTTGCTTATCCCACACCGGATGAAAGCAATCGCATATCGACTGATAATTCTAACACTCCTGGCACAACGGTTCTCTCTGCTACCACTTCCGGCGCTCCCAGTGGTGGCTCTAATTCATCCCATCCCTATTCGCCACCTCAGGCGAAGGGCGAAGATCCGGCGACCAGCGCCATCGTTAACCGCCACAAGCGTAACAGTACCACCGGCAGCCTCACTCACCACTCGATCACGCTGGGCGGAAACGGAAGCACAAGCATGCTTCCGTCGCGCCAAAGCAATCTCTCGATGATTGTGTTTTCGGTGTTGGATTTCCTGTTCTGAGCGGAAGTTTCCGTGCTTGATTGCGTGTGTGTTTGCGTTTGCGTTTGCGTCCGTTTGTGTGAGAGGAAAAGGAGAGCACAACTAAGGAGTGATTGCTTGTGTTTTATCTAATCCGGTTTTTTTTAAATTTCTAACCTCTTTTTATTGGTACAATTAATTGTGCTCGCAAGCGATAGAAGAGGGAAAATAAGTTAGTAATTTTATATTCTAGCTAAGCGCTATTTAAATTTCCCTTTGTATATGAAGTTCAATTGAAAGAGCATTTTATGACAATAACGTTAATTGCAGAATAAGGGATTTATGTACAGCTCTGAGTATGCGTTGTTTTAGGTACAAGCCTTAGGTTTAAGAGGTATTATTTATTGAAACCATCGTAAATGAGGGAAAAGTTGCAGTTGCTCTTACTCACAAAAACGATCATGATCGTTGATCACAACCTATAGGAGTTACCACTGTCTAGCAAGAGACCGATCTTGGAAAACTGCCTACCACTTTTATGAATCAAAACTGGACTGTTGATTGCACCTAGTAACTAGTTTACTTTACATTTCGTGCAAATAATTCTATCCTCTGCTACATGCTTTACCACATGTACGCGATGTTTTATGAGGATGTTTCCATTATTTTAATGTTATGCGATGTTTTTGATCGAACTGCATTCATCGAATTTATTAGTAAAAGCAGCAGATCTTTTAAACTTATTTCCGTTTTTTCTTTCCTATCGAACTACCTAGAAACCTTTGGTTAGAAAAGCTCTTCGATTGGGGAGTTGAAACGTTGTATAATAATATTATGTTCATAGGGTAAACACTGCTAGTGCTAAAGATTACCATTGCACTGGCTGAATATGGTTTGGTACTCTTCGTGTTACCAACTTCGAGAAAAAACAAACGATATAGTAATAAACGAATTAAGTTCCTGATTTTTTCTAAAATAATTTATGTTCTTTTAATTTTTGTTTTGTTTTTAACATTAAAATGTTTGTCCCATTGTTTTCGATTTGTTAGCAGATGTTGTTTTCCGGTGGTTTTTGACTATTTGTACACGTCTACGTCGTTTCGTTTTCGCTGCTCCGGAGTGCTACACTCATCTTCTTGTTTGCTTATTCTTATGCTTTTGTATATTCCAACAAATAAACTGCACAGACACCCGACCCTTGTTGAATCAATAGCAATTTCCTCCAAAATTGTTTTTGTTAACTAACGTTTAAAATGACTAATAAAGTCCTCTTACCATGTCTACCTTCATGTTGCCTAACTCCTTTACATCAAAACTATACACATGATGTTGCTTCGTGCAAGAAACATCTAACCTTTCGGTTTAATAATAAACAATGAGCCATAGGGGCACATTTTATTACACTCTGCATCATGTTACAAGGACTTTCCTGGACGAACTTTCGCCTCCCACAATGGGATTGCTATTAACGGGCGTGTGTTTTCTTTTTCTTTTCTCTTCTTTTTTCTTCTTTTCTTCTCTATTTGAAAATATATACAAATTCGTTTCATCGCGCACAACCGGTGATGTGATTTACCCTACTGTATTTGTGTTTATGTTTTCTTTAAAAACATATTTGTTACGTTTTTACGCATTACGTATGATCAACGTGTTCGGTTGGTCGAGAAGTATTGAGCATCGTGGTGCTGCTGCTCGTTGTGCTGGCGCTGCACATCGTGGCACCGTACTGTCTCGTGCGAATAATCATACAAGTATTAAGATAGCGCTTTTATTGCCACTGTGTTTTCGTGTGTGTGTTTGTGTTCCTCTTGTAAATCTTGTGCGGTTCGATCTTGTTTTGATTTTGTCTATACTTCTCAATATTTTTTAACGGTTTTTGAATTTGTTTCATTTTGTTAAGTTTTTTGTTCGTTTCGCCATGAGCCCTCAATGTTGTTTTTCGTTTGTATGAGATGTTTTAAGTTATGGACAAACAAGTTTACACAATTTATTTTTATTCAATTCTCCTTTCCTTAACCAGCACGCTTGTGTTTTGTTTTTTTACCTTTTCTTCTTTTTTCTATGGTTTGGTTTTGGCGCACGATGCTTTGTGAGATATACTCTATTTTTAAATTGAAATTAAAGTTTTCGATACCAGTTGTCTAATTTTTCGTTTTCTTACTCGAAATAAGTCAAAGATTGAGGAGCGAAATGACTTTTGTCATTATGCAAGTTTTGTTTTTTACAACTTGCTTCTCTCCTTTTTGTTGTGTGTGTGTGTGTTTTTTGTGTTTGTTTTTTCTTTGTATTTATCATACATCCTGTTGAAATCAACAATCATTTATCACATATTTTTTACCACATACTTCGAAACCTTCATGGAAAACAAGATAAAACTCATATAATTCCGGTTTGTGGTGTATATGGAATCGATGGGGAAAAGTGTATCCCTTACGACGCAACGTGAAGCAGCATTCTAAAACCAAAATTTTCTCTTTTTCTATCTTTCTATCATGCTGCTTTCCCGGTCTTTTTCTTCTCTTTTTTCTCTTTCTCGCTGCGTTACGTCTGTTCCTCTCTCTTTTTTTGGAAATATAATCTCCACTTGCGTTTATGTGAAACTATGTTTCAACTTGGTTCAAAATGGCGATCGTATTTCGTTCGCAACTATCGTTCCATTCGTGTGTTTCTGGTTAGTTGGAAACGTCGGTTTGAGTGCGTCGGCTGAATCGGTCCATCAGTCGTCGTCGGCAAAGCGACCGAGCCGGCGGGGCGGATCCCGGCACGGCCATCTGCACCGGTCATCGTCGCGGCGCAACAAGGAAAACGGTTCCTCACGCTCGAACAGCTTCCGCAACAAAACGAACAACGGTGGCGGTGCCCCGGGCGGTGGCAAGGCAGCAGCCAACTCGAACACCCAACCACCGGGCGCGGCTGTCATCGGCAGCCCGGTCGGCACTGATGGTCGCGGTTCCAGTGCCAACAACGTCACCGGTGGAGGGACGCCAGGAGCAGCGGGGGGAATCGGTGGCCCGGTAGCAGCAGCTGGATCCGTAGCCGGTTCGGGGCGCGTGCGAAAACAGCGGGCGGTTTCGTTCGAACAGACGTCCACAACGACCGCCGGTACGATGACCACATCGAGCTCGCTTTCGGGCACCACCGGTACGACAGCGAGCGTCGGTGGCACGGTCCTTCCCGGGGTTCCCATTTCCACCTGCAATGTGATGCGTCATTCTATCGGTGGTGGAGCAGCGGCGGTGGCCAGCCCGAGGGGCCCGGGTGGGGTCGTGTGGCACGAGTACGCCTCGAAATCGCTGGACGAGAAAAAGCTGCTCAGCAAGCAGAACAACGTGGTCGTCGGCATCGGAGGGACAGGCCCGGCCGTGGTGGACGGTGTCGTCGATGCACCCGCCCAGGGAAGGCGAAGCATAGTGTCGGTCTGCGTGAACGATCGCCAGCTGCCCGACAGTGACGACGATTGGCCGATGGTGGACCAAAGCCGACCTACTCCCCATCACCCACTGCATCACTTCAAACCACCAAGGATATGATTCTAAACACCGACAGACCGTGACAGAGTGGATCTCCTCCGCATCTCCTTCTCCGGATAGAATAATCCTCCTATGAGTCGATCGTGACCTTCCAGCGTATTGTGACGGATAAATATATTATTCGTTTATATACAAACATATATTCATAAAGTCAGTGCGAGCGCAAAATAAGTCGACCATCAATTCGATACCGATACCCCGCACGAAGGGGGTTTTTTATTACACTTTTTTCTTTGTTTTAGTTAGAAGACTACGTAAATTGTTGTTGTGCATATAGTCGTATGTGGAATACCAAATTTAGTGTAGGTAAATGTATGGAAACAATTCCCCGTGCAAAAAGGATGCAAGCAGAAGACAAAAGCTGCCAATGAACATTTGAGAAGACAACACAGGTAACTCCCCTCGTGTAGTTGAGTTATGTATCAAAAGATGTGGCAAATAGTACATCAGTTAAGCGCATCGGTAAGCAATTGACAAGAAATTTATCGACAAATTTAATGTACAACGGGAAGGATGTTTAAGCCAGATATAAGAAGTGGATGGCAGGATTATTTTCAATGTACAATGGCGTTTCATGACAAACAAGATAACATAAGTATCGAGCCATGAAGTAAATTCCATTGCACATCTTAATTGTGGAGAACAAAAAAGAAGCAATGCTAACTAAACAAAATAGATAGATACGACGCTCTGCGTTGAAGCAAGCGGTTTGGTTCGACGAGGAACCAAATTTGTACATGTTTTGTAAACGTATGTTGCGTACAGAGAACTCTGGAATAGACACGGGAGAAAGCTGACCATCAAGGAGAAAACAACTTCCAAAAGACTTACCGAAAAACAAAATCAACCAAATCAAAAAGAACCTCTCTGCTAGCGTCGCAATCAATGTATCGAGTTGAAAATAATCTGCCAAAATGATTAGGACTTCACAGCAACACGATTGTGTGACAACACGTGGAAAATCAGACTGCTGTAGGCAAACAAAATCGGTGCGTATTTTCGTGGCAAAGTATTATTTTGTAGTAGTGGAAACAAAATGCGTACAAGCATTAGTCTACGATAGGAGCAGAACATTAGAAACGTACGAGTAAGGAATCCAACGACTGCGCGAGAAAACAATATTACCATCGGTGCGAAACCGAAAAACGCAGAGGAAGCACACGAAAACGGCACAAGCGGCATCCAGAGGGAAAAATAATCTCATTATGCATTATTGAAAACATGAAATAATCAATGTTTGACCGTAACCCTTTTGAAGCAAATACCCATTTAAGGTTAAACCGCTGCTTGTCTACTGAACTACAGGATGTAGTAGTATCTGGTAACGGTGAATTTTTATCGTCAGGAGTTACACGATAAAGGATGCTTTTTTTCCACGCATCCGCTAAAATCTCTGTATTTTCTCTGTCTGTAGGTTTATAGCGAACGGAGAGTAAAAAGTAGCATAGAAAACGCAGTCGTTAAACCGTGTATTTAACGTGCTGCTCGTAGGGGGTAAGGTGGTAAATCTATATATATATATTTTTTTCTGTTCGAATATTTGTTATTTGTTTTCCCGTTCTGTGTAAGAGTATTTTTAAAAGAAATAATGTATTCGTTAGTAATCGATTAATGTAGCTATATGTGGAACATTCCTGAAGGTAGACGAGCGCAAACGAGCAAAACCACACAAGTCACAAACAGGTGCAACTGGCCAAAAGAATGCTCGTGTTCGTTCTAGCAATTATTTATTGTTTAGTTGAGTCGGTTTACTAATTTGAGGGTTTTTGTCGAGCTGCAAACGATAAAGCGGAGAACACTTTGCTCAAACCATCTCCAAACACTCGCGGCGGAAACACGGAATCGATGAATCTTCTCGCACAAATTAAGCAGTTAAATACGAAACAAAAAGAAAATTGTAGGAGAGTAGGCGAGAAGTAAGGTGATTCTCACCGGTACGGATATTCGATGATAATGCCGATTAGTAGAAAAACGAATAATTTACATGTTTTAGTACCTTCCTTTCGAATCAGTCGCGCTCGGAGTAGTCGATGAAATCAACAAATAGCGAAGACACATATGCATTAGCCACGATACAGACACTAAAGATAAACCACTCAAGATATCCAATGCCAAGATGTATGCTGTTCAAGATACTTAACATCCAGATGTGTACTGTTAACAATTCAGTTTCTACGTTGATGCGATTCTTTTTATTTAACTCGTTTTTAAATAAAATCGAATTCTCTGCTAGAACCGTCCGACATCCGCCGATGTCAGGATCTTAAAGAAGCACACAGATAAAAGACAAAAGTTACCCTTCCCCGTATCCTTGTTTCTCCGTTTCCACACACGTCCTATAGGAGCGATCCTAAACGTTAGTCCATTAGATACGAGGAAGCAGTTCAAAACGAATCGTTGAAAAAATATGCATGAATCGAACGCGTTAGGCGACATAAATGAGAAGAAAAAAGTACATAAACGGTTCAACTGTTTTCGGGAGCGAGCGATCCGAACACCTGTAAAGCATAAATTTGGAATATTTTTATTTTTGTACGAATAACGATGCTACTTTCTTATGAGAACGTTATGTAAGTCGCACGAGGCAGAAAGGAGGAGGGGAAAGAACCCCCTAGCACATACCAAGGGCGCACAACACAATCGACGCGAAACTACCAATCTTACAACCTACAAAACACAATGAAATGATACCGAAAGTGTCAGACTGAACCGATTGTTTCCGGAAGGGGATATGAACGAAATTAAAAATCAATATGGAAAGTATTTTTGCTGTTTTTTTTTGTTTTTAGATATGCGGTCCTTTGAAGAAGGAATTTATTTTTGCTATGTCAGCTTTTATCTTTTTTTAGGACAATTTCAAAGAAGTATCGTTTGTACTACTCATCCTTTTGTTTAAATGGGCCAAAATAAACAATTTGTCTAATTTTATAAACTTTTGGATTTTTTTTATTCGTGAGAGGATTTTTCCTTCTTGCGTTGATATGCGATATGCTGGACTTTTTGAAACATGTTTTCGTCTCTTGCGATAAAATTATATTTCTTTTTCCATATGCTCTTTGGTGCCAGACTGAAAATTGTATGCTTATGAAGAAAATGCTATTCTGTACTCATCCTTAGATTTTTTCACTTTTTTCTACGCAAGTTCAGCTTTTCATGAGAACGGTATATGAGTCGACGTATTTTGGTCGTTAAATGTGCCCGGCTTTTACGAGCAATAGATTAGAGGCCAAAGCAAATCATGAATTTAGCGTTTATGCAGGATATGAACTATTCGCCAGGAACCTGATCTATGGAAAGTAGAGTCGACTATCGAGTGAAAATTATCGAAGATAATTGTAAATGTCAGCCGAATAATCCGTCGTTGGTTCATTGGTAACAAAACAACATGGACGCGGTGATTCTGTTCTCTAAATATTCAACAAAAGTTTTTTTCAATCGCGAGCCTATCTTGTTGAAATCTTTCGAAATTAAAACATATGTTCGAAGGGACGAATGTAATAAGGTTTGAGGGTAGCTGTACATGATAAATTACTTCAAGTTCTTATGCAAGGATCAAACGAGAAATTAAACCATCAATTCGTGGTTTTCGAACTAAAAAGGCAACAAAAGAAGCACAATTGAATAAGTAAAGCAACATCAAAAAGAAAATTAAAACCCGGATGGTATGTAAACCGGCGCGGAGTAATCTTTGTCATCTTGGAGGAAAGGAGTTCTTTCTGTATGTCTTTATAAATACTCCACGAAGACGAATAGTGGGTGCAGTTGGGCATAGAAAAGCGAAAGAATACAAACTAAAATACATTTTAAACCTTTTACGATCGTCAAGAATAAAAGAAAAGTGTATCGAATCCAGTTTATTATTCTAAGACTGAGAAAAAAAGCTAACTTCCGACTTGAATTGATACTCTTCATGATGACATCTTCAATTGCGAATGAAAAACGTCAGTGTATATAACGTATTTGTAATGCGTTGCATTAAACCCGTTGAATTGTTTCGTTTGTGGCCAATTCAATCTGAGCCCCACTAAAGTCGGGCCAATTCGATCGTTTCTCGGCGGAAGGAAAATGCTGATGTCAGATCAATTACGTCACCGAGTCCACACACGTACATCACGTTCACGGTTTTGACCGTTCGCTTTCATGTGTCCCTTAATAAAATCAAAAGCAAACACTTCAAGCAACACGTGAATTTTATCTCTTAATCCGCCCCGCATTGCTGTCGCACTGTTTTTGGCCGCCTTTTCCCGGACCCGAAATAAAATGGAATGGATTCATTCATTCATGTCTTTGTTGGGCGGGTTTGGTGGTTGTTCTATTGTCATTAAAAAAGGACTCGCCTTGGGACCTGCGAAACGCTGAACAATGTACTACGGGCGGAGTGAGCGGATCGGATCGTGCGTCGCATTTTCATTCCATAAATTTTCCCGGGAGGTCAGCGGGATTTTGGTATTTCGGACCGGGTGCGTGTTTAGAACTGGTGTGTTGGCAGAAATAAAACCTGGTAGAAAATCTGCTGCGCTGTATGTTAGTCCACTCCGTCGGACGGTCGTCAATAAATGACAGGGACACCAAGGGAGAAAGAAAACAGAGAAGGAGTATAGACAAAAAAATGGGGTTCCTCCTCGGAACCAAACCACATTCACGACCGCGAACCCAACCGGGAAAAGAAAAAGGAGACACATAAAAAAGTGCTTAGTTCGGATGGATTGTGGTGAAGCTGAAAGCTGAGCCAGTGTCCGTAAATGTTGGGTTTCGGGCGGAGTCAATGGAAGGGAGCTGTCTGGAAGTACTCGGGTGGGGGATGACCTGTTGCGACCCGTTGGGGAAATTCCCTGTGAGTATGTTTTCTCCCATTCGACCCCAGTTTATCTGTGGTGTCGGAATGGAATTGTCCTCACATTCAGAATTTTCTGTCTTGTTAATTCCTGCGAATGTGTGTGAGTGAAAGGATAATCTGAACACAGTATCACAGAGAATCTTGGATAAAAACGGACGAGTTTCCTCGTTTGGCCTTTCACTGCAAACCACAACAATGGAACAAAGTCTAACACACCTTGTCTTACTCCATTGAAGGGAAGTTATTAGTGGGCATGTAAGTTCGCTTTTGACTTCCCGAAAGTGCTACACCAAAGTTGGATAAGAACTTTTGGATGCTTTTTATGTTTCTGCCGTGTGGAAACGTTCTAACCGACACTGGCAGAATAATAATGCGTCTTGGAGTGCGGCTTCAAGGATAAAGTGATTGTGTTAAGACGCTACTCCTTTCTTGACGTAAGTAAGCTTTGTTATAGCTGCTTTTTACTTCTGCATGATGGATTTATCCCAAAGTTTAAGCCATTTTAGAGTTTTACTTCGTTTTTTATATTTTCAATTTTTATAAGCATGGCTTGCTTTGTTTGCTCTCTTGGAAAATTTAGTTCGAACTGCTTCGAGCTTATGAACTTTTCATTTTCTGTGGAACATGTAGAGACTTAACCCGGTTGAAAACAGAATTTAAGAATAAATCTGTTGTAGGTGGTCATCAAATTCTTTCCTGTACATCGACAATTAAAACATATCAATCAGGGCAAAGGTCTATTTTTGGTAAATCATTCGACGAAATTGACTGCTGCCTGCTGATCAACATAAATTTGCTCGAGGAAGACTTCACCTATGAACTCAGATGCACAGAACCAAACAAACACATCAATTCCCTGACGAATTTCAATACTATCGCTAATATCCCATTTCGTTCGCGTCACTCTAACTGACAGCCTGTCAGCTTGTGATCAATTTCAGGCGTGTTGCAATCGTTTGCCGAAACAAAGCAACACACAATTACTGACTGTAGTGGGTGGAATGTTTATATCTGTATGTGTGTGTGTTTTTTTTGTTTGTACCACATCCTTTTGGGTGGATACTTGTTTATTCTTTTTTACTTTCCGAGAATCCTATTTACGATTAGTGGATCCGACCATCAGTACAATGTAGATTTATGGGTGCAGAGAATTTATACTCGATCGATTTGATACGAAGGATGAGAAAATGTGCTTTTTCGACAATTTTCCTCCGGGCTGCTCGATTAAAGGGGTAAATTTATTTAACACATTAAACTTGTAGTAAATTTATTACTACAAGTCGCTCCCTCCGTAGCATATTGACCTTCTTGTTTACCAAAGAATGCACACCGACGCTGAAGGTTTGCGGAATGATGGAGCAAAACTGGAGGTGAAAGGATGAACCAATTTTTCACTTATTCCCCAGTGTGGGTGACAATTTTTCGGGTAGGAAGCCGATAGGAGCAAACGATCGTCTACGTTCGCTAACCTTTTCCGCTAGATTGCTGTTATTCCCAGGTGTAAGGCCAGTGGAACGGAAGAAGGAAAAATGGATGGTGAAAAATATGTTCAGGAGGTAAAAACTATTATCCGACACGCCCGCCGGTGGTGGTGGAAAAATTCGATGAACGCCACCGGTAAGTGGTTTACCTAATCGAAAGTTTACAGTGACGAGCTTTCTTTCCTTTTTGCCTCCTTCTATGCCAGGCTACTACGTACTTTTGCTGACGTTTCAGCATACGTTACAGCATGAAATGGGTTTTCTTTTTTTTGGATCGCCCTGTTTGGGTTTGGTAAACATAGGCTTTCAGTCACCTAATAATTTGAATTTTGGCACCCGAAAAGTTGCTTCATGTTATGCGCTTAACTTGTTTTTCCGAACCACCCGATCGATACGAGGTAAATCGGGGGTAAGCTTTTTATTTAATTTTAAGCATACGTTGTTAGCTTTCTTGTTATCGGTACGGTAAGGTGATATTACTCACTTAAAATATGGTTACTTTGTCGGTAACAAAGAAAGGCCTTATAATTTATCTAAAAACTTCTCCGGTTCCTTGGAAAACATTTGCATCTTCAAATTGGGTCACAAAGTGACTTATCCTCGCTTTTGCAAAGTAAGCATCTGCCATTGAAGGTGGGCAATCTTGAGGATCATTCATTCAAGGCACAGTTTGTTTTCCGATTTATTAAAGAATTATGGAGTTGGGTCGGTTTTGTTTTGCTTAAAGGGCTAGTTTATTGCTCAAGTTGAGCCACAATGATTAGCATAAAGGGTGGGCTACCAATTGAAAAAAATAAACTTAAAACTGGAGACTTACTTTTATTAACAGGAGTTTGCTTAACTTTGAGCATTTTGAAAATTTGTGTTTTTGGATTAAGTTCTTAAAGGAAATCAAAAAATGTAGACGCTCCCAAAAAGTGGCAAATGACTTGGGATAGTAAAACGACAGAAAAGTGATTAATATTTAAAAGAAGGTTATACTAACAAGCTTCGTGTAATAATTGAAAAAAAAACTATCTGTCTGAGTGTTGTTTTTTTTTCGTATAGTCTCTTATATATTTTTTGTGTTACTTTCTTGTAAATCAATCTCATAAACCAACGGACAAGCGAATCTCCCGATACATGTAACAATAACCCAATCCAAAAAGGAAATCATTCTCAAATTTACCACAAGGTGCTTGGCAGATTAGATTCCTTGGCGCCGTTTACCCGGTTTCCCGGTGTCTCCTGGACGACATAATCCTACGAATGTCCGGTCAAACCATTGCGTGGGATGATTTTAGTGAACTTGCTACGGCTGCCCGGTTTTTTTTGTTGTTCACTTCCCACCGATGTCCAACCTACCTGCTTCTGCCAGCAGCATTAATCACGTGGTCTAATTGAAAAACTTTTATAGTTTCTTCCTTTTCAGCTTACTGTGGCTCCTCCCCGAAGCTATGGGTTTTACCCGGTGCTTTCGGTTCGGTTTCTCTTTCGTTTATGTATTCCTCAATGCGTGCCAAGGCGAAGGTTGAAAGAAATAAAAATAAAAAAAGGATAAAGATTGCGCCAGGGCTTTGTCTGAGAAAAAACGAACTAAACTTATTGAAGACGATGAGTTGGGAAAAAGAATTTGTTTGTAAATGGGTCTTCCTTCCTTTACGAGCGACTGGGTGGTTGGTATGGACCAAAGAATCCGATCCGATGGAGAAAAGCCTTCAGCACAGCTGTTTGCCGGTGAGGTCTTGATGGTCTATAAGCAAATTTTAAAGGGTGATGCATGAACTTTATTTTTCGAATTTGTATCTTTCTGAGACACAAACTACCGTCTTACTTTTTAAGTTTGAACAATATACAGAAGTTATACACTTTTTAATTTGAATGCATTTATATCAAAAACGTCGTCGACCAATGTTCGGTACCACACTGTTTCCCACTCGTCAGGCACAACAAGGCACATATTTGCATAAATGGGAACCCGCATATCGAAACCGATCGAATTCGATGAAACCTTCGAATCGCTTCCCATTCGACGGTTTCCCATCCGCCGCGAACGCTTAATGCCGTTCGTATCGGTGTCCAAAATTAATGGAATGCAATGGCATCATTATAGGACGCAGGAAAGTGTGTGTATAATGGCCCGGAATGGCTAAATTAATGGGCCAAGGTATTTATCGAAACCCCCCAAAGCTCAAATCTCAGCTCGCCGCTTCGAACTATTAAAGATGTCCTTTGATTTTCCTGAACAAGTCCGTTTTGGGAAAAGAGCTGTGGGAATCTATGCCGAAAAGTAGAAAACGATGACTTTCCACGTTTGTGGTTCAAAGTCGCGTGGCTCCGTAAGCCCGTACAGCTGGCGTGGTTTAATGTTACCCGCTCGGTTAATGAAATACCATCTGCTAATCTGTTGGGGAATGTGTTGCACCTTTACTTTATTTCGTGTCGTTTGAATATTTCCCCAGGAAAGGTATTTTTGTGTGACGTTTCCGACCTGCTCTATAATTTATGCACTTCAGCCCGTTGCGTGGCATAGAGGACGCTATTTCCACCCACCGTTGAGGGGGTGGTGGGTGTGTCCTGTTCGCCCGTGCGTGCTTGTATGCAATTTCCTCCGAGTTTTTCCCTTCGCGATTGAATTGTGGTGATGGTTGGATTGAGGAGTTGCATTTTTGCAGAATTCTAGAATAATTTTGCTCTAAACCAACGTAGCTACGCACAATTTAATATAATATGGTATATATTTTCTCCACCCAACGATTTTCGCAAAACCTGATTTAAGCATTTTTTATTTCAAAGTATAAATGACAATGTCCCACTGGAAACCAATCCACCGTACGCAGCGAAAGGAAACGTTAGGCAAGAAAGAATGCTGATTAATAATTTACCCGCAAACTCATTCCCGCTTCCGGCACGTACCTTCGATTGACTGTGCGCTCCTTTCCGTCGATGGGCATCGATTTTTATGAATAAACCAAAACGTTGCGCGAGCTTAAGAGATGGGCGTCGGGCTTTCGCCAAGCGAGGGAATTATGTGGGATTTTGGCACCATTCCCACGGCGGTAGGTCTCGGGTGCGGAAGGGTTATCAGGGTGACGACCGGGAAGGGTGGGATAAATATGTAAAATAACCGATCATCCCATCCTCCGCAGGGAATAACGGATCGGGCGCTAACGAGCGGACCTGATAGAGCCGAATGAGGGTATTTCCCTTCTTTTTTACGTTCCTTCCATTTTCTGAATAGTTAATGCGCCTGCGATGATAATCTGCGACACGGAAGAGACATTCCGCCGGATGGGAAAATGACAGCGAATTGCAGTATCATTTAATAAGCCAGTGTTATAAATTGCTTAAGAAAGTGTATCGGTATCTATTAAAAGGCCTCACTCGTTTGAATACGAAAGGATTTCACACGCCATAACGCTACAGCAGTACATGCAATCACTTAGAACCATTGGGAATAACACAGGAAAGTATGTGAAAATTACTGGGAACTACGGTTGTTCTCCCGTTTTACTTAACGCATATGAACCATAAATAATAGTTATATAGTTTAATAGTTTAAATTTTATTGCAATGTTATTTAAAATAAGATCACGTTTAATAATAATCAACAACATTACAAAGCTAAGAAGGCACCATACGTATGACACTCGAAATATTATCAACGTTATTCATGTCCAAGTTTAAATATAGAGTAAAAATGGAACATTGTTAAAAATATAAAAAATATTTGTTTCAGTGAGAAAAAATATTCACTGGTTCATACATCCATTATCGCCAAAATACTGGTTTCAATGTTTGTTGATTAAGTGTTGTTTATTCATTGGATTTAAAAGTGTGTTTTTATATTAACCCATATAAAAACAGTTTGTTAAGTAGATGTGCAAAGCACAAAGTAATATGGCTTTTTTTTTTAAAAAAAACCTTATATAGCATTATGCAAATTCAAACACATTCGCTTAGTATCAAATTGTTAAAATACAAAATAGTAAAAAGTAGTAGAAAGTTGTCTAATTCGCAAGGGTAAGCAAGATTTTTGCTTGAAAAAAGCATATTTATGTTTATTTTCCATTTAAGTTTCCATGATCCTTTTTTAAACTTAAATGAAAAATAAAAATGCTGATTACGATGAATGACGAAGCGTTGAAATCAAAAGAAAATAGTATCATCAGGAAGTATCATCACAGTTCAAGGTCGCACAAAAAGAGCGAACGATCCGAGCAAAAGTTCAAGATGAAATTATACGCTCAAACGAAAAGAAAAGGAAAGGAAAACGTCTTTTATCCAATTTTGCAAAACAAAAACTTAAATAAACTGACGGCAGAGATGGCAAAGTGCATATCGCAACCTTCGCCCGTTTTCATCCTATTGCACGCCAGGTTGCACACCAGTGGCACAAGATACAATCCCTGCCCTCCCCCGGGGGGGGCGGAAACAACTTTCCCAGGAAGCGCAAATGCATTTACTAAAAGTGCAACGTCATCCAGCAATCAAAACTATCGCTCGAAGGCGGCGGGAAAATGGTGTGCAAGCAGGTCCATCGCAAGCGGCCAGTAACAACTTTCCTCCCTTTGGGGCAGGGGAGGGTTTTTCTTCCGATCTCCATCGGGCCACTCTGGCCACCCGCTCGGGGATAAAAGTTCGAATCGAATCATACACGCTTCAATGTGCGCGCGGGCGGCATTGTTTGTTGCTTGGCAGTGTGTTTTTTGCTCGGCCTTCGTGCTCGTGTTGTTTTATTTAAACACATTTTCATTCGCTGTTTGTTACGACAGCTTTTCCAGAGGCAAGAAACACATTGTTTCTCGGTTTCCGAGAAGCGATACAGTTGGTAAAGAGTTTTCCCGCACGTTGCACTGAAGGAAGGAAAAGTGTAAAACAAAACCAACCGACGGTGGGTTGGGTGGGTGGTAGCTGTTGTTTTTGCTGTCACGAAAGCTTTCAGCTCCTGTAAGTCCCCGAGACGTTTACCTTTTCGGTGATAGCAAACGGGCGGCCCTAAGCTTTCCCAGAAGGATGCGTCCACGTGTGCAGATATGTTTTCATGGGGTTTTTTTCTTACATAAGTTATATTTCACCCTTCGAAGCCCTTCCGTCTCCGTTAACGTCTCGTCGATGGGGTTTTGTTTTGGGGTTCGCCTTTTCTGCAACGCTGAAACGTTACGTGAGGAGGTTCAATTTTTCACACCTTCCCCACTCACACCCCGTTCCGATCCATCATCACCGGGCCTTCGACGATGAGGCCGCACCTTATGACGGTGTCTTTTCTGTTTGATTTTCCTGCTTCGCTTCCTGTATTTTCCGAACGGAGAAAACGTTCCCTGGGACGACGCTCCATTGTTATTGTTTTTATTTTCTCGTCCAACGGGGTTTTGCGACTATCTGGATGAATAGATTTGGGTTGGGCTCGTGTAACAAAGCGGAGATCCTTGAAGAAAAAACATATTCACAGTTCTTTTGTGTGTGTACTGTGACTTTACATGTGCATAAACCATAAAGCAATGGGAATACGCAGATCCCGGTCAAAGAAACTATTCAAGTAGGTTTCCTGTTAAAGGTCCTTGTGGAACCCTTTAAGTGGATGACAAGAAACAGCACCCATTAACTATAATGCGCAATAAATCCCCGTAAAGCTGCGACTCACTACAGGTGCGCCATGTCCTGGTGTTAAATGAGTTTGTTTGGAAACATGACCATCGCGGTAATGAAACACTCGCCCGGGGTTTGTACACCGTACAATACACCCAATGCAATGGATTAGTGTACCGGTGACTTCCGGTGTCGTGTCAGTGTATCCTCCTAGTTCTTTCGCCTACCGGATTTTCACACAATGAATTTACGCGATGAACTCAAATCCCGACTGAGGAGAGGTAATCCATGATGTTGATTAAACACAAAAAAGGAAGACAGAAACGACGATGTTCACGGTATAAATCTTGAATAATTTTTCCACTTCCAAGCCTTCCTGGGAATTACCTTAGGCCGTGTGCTTGCCGAAGGAACTCGAAGTTCATAGGATTTACTGTTGTTTTATGCTGCAAATCGCTCGAGATTATGCAAGTTAATGAATGTAGCTCGGTGGGTGATTCCTCCATTTTGCCTGTTTCTGCATGTGGATGTGTGTTATATTTAGTCTACAGGGGAAGACAATGGAACCAATCAGTGTGCAAGAGAATTCTCGAACGAATTTAAGACGAATGTTTACATTGATTTTTTTTTTCACATGCAACTCGAGGGTTCACCGTTGTAGAAAACGTCTCACAATCGCCGATTTTCCCAGAAATTTTCCTTCGAACGCAGAGTACGGTGATATTTATTTAGTTCTATTTGCACACTACCGAAACCGAGGCCGTAATGAAAGTGTGCCCTGTAGAGTGTAAACAGCCAATGTCAGTCCATTAAGTTATTAAAGGTGAGCTTTTCGGATACGGTGAGGTAGGTGGCGGAGGTTTGAAGAGGCATTTAAGTTGAATATTTTAAACCTACCAAGGGTTTCTCTGTGCAACTGCGCAAAGGACCTGTCCGTCCTTCGATAGATGTGAGAGGTTGCTTTATGATGGGGTTTAATAATAGCTTTGTGTACTGACAGCGTTTGGAAGCATACAATCCAATGGAATTTTCCAATTGTCTTAATCCTCAACAAGCATTTCTCAAACCACTGATTTCATGCACAAAGTATCGTTTTAGTGCAGATCATATTCAACATGGGACTTTAATTTATTTTTACATGTGCCGAATCTTAAATGTGTACATCAAACTTAAATTATTGCCATAAACATTGTTTTGAATAACTATTACTTGAAAATTAACTGGTTAAGAAAATCCTGGCAAGGAACAACATTTGGTTTTTTTTAAGTTCCTTGACTATGATAAAAACTATGACTTTGAAAAACGTGTAAAATAAAGAAAATAGTTATACAAAAGGCCATAGTTAGTTTACTTTGCAATATTTCACTAAAAAGAAAACCGAGTGATTTTTAACCATTTCTTAATAGTTTTACATAGTTCATTCCTTTCTCAAAATAAAGTAAGTAACTTCCTTTCTTTTCCATTGAATTATAAATCTACAAAAAACTGAATGCAGCATTTAAATACATTTAAGGAGCCAGGTATGTAAACTTCCCGCGTGACACAATTTCTAGCAAGACATTTGTCCATTCGTGTGCGCCCATCGTTACCGATACGGATGTGTAGGAAAAGAGCGGTTAACACAAGTTGAACACGACGACGATTTAAGCTCGTGCCTTCTTGGTGCGCCTCCACGAAGCTCCACTTTGTAGTGGGATCGAGCGAATCCGGCTGGAAGCGGAAAGATAAGCAGCCGTGCCTATTCCGACAGTTTTCTTCCCGTTCCCGATTTTCCCGGACGGAACAACACACACGGCAAAAACCCACGTCGTCCACCAGGGCTGTTGTAATCCAATTGACATTCGAAAGGAGCGCACCGGTCTGGTGCCGGGAGCTAAATCGAGAAACGGAAAACAACCTCAAGTCAAACGGCCAAAGGAAACCACTGAATGGAAGAGTAGAAAACTGACAACGACGTTGGCGCACGGTGGATTACGGGAAAGGAAACCAGGGCACGAGAAAGGGAAGCAAGAAAAGAGCAATAACTTGGCTCGAACCTGGAGGTGCGTGGAAAATGCAGCCCGGCTAGACTGGGACTAAAGGGAGACGTAAGCATATGTCGTCGTTGTCAGGAATATTGGAAAAAATCGATGAATTTTTAGTTTCATTTACATGGAATGGTAGCATTGTGGGGTCAAATTGCAGGGTTGTGATTAGTGTTTTGGTTTTCAAGCATGTAATTTAACTTATTGCAGTTTGCTGGAAATATTTTCATAGTCATGAACTTTTTTAAAGGAGGGAAACGAAAATCTACCATCTACGCCTCGTCTTCATAAGTCGCAGCATAGTTCATCGACCCGAGGAAGTTGAAACACATCCATCTTTTTCTTCTCTACCCTCTGTTTTTGATTAGTATTTTTCTTAACGTTTTCAAACAATTGGCAAAATTAAGCCTGACGAACCAGTTTTTGCCCTTCAAAGTAACTAGTTGCAACTTTTGTTAAGATATCTTGCTTGAAATGAGCGTTCGAGGCGTGATCTCCGTTTTAGAAAGGTAGAAGACCCTGAAATTCATTTAAAATCTTTTGGTAACTGCATTTTTTCAATCAGTTTGTCAGTGTGATGAACTTTTTTGTGGTGCTTACATTGTTCGTTCTTTAATAAATTATGGTTTTCTGGATGTGAAAAACACTTCAAACATAGTACGTACTTGCCGTATGATGTAGAACACAAGGTTTCTTGATTTTTCAAGATGCCTTCTTTATTTCAAAAATAGTTGGTTAACTTTTGTATAGGAAATTTAATTACATCGATTTAAATCCCTTGTTTCCCGAAAGGTAGTTTTGTACGTTCTGTATTCAATTTCAAATCATTATTTTAATAATACTAGGTCGTGAAGCTAATTTACTGGTAATTTGAGGAAAAACTCAATAAGATTTTCCTATAAGTAAAATTTTACGAATTATATGTAAGTAAGAAAAAGTAACACTTACTGTTGTTTCTTCTTTAGATATTAAAAACTTTTTAAATTGTAAACATTGAATGGAAGATTTGAACGTGGACAATTGTTTGCTTACAATTTTGTGTTTTTAAGCATTTTCACACCAAATGGAAATGTTTTTGACATTATGTATGATCGTTTTAGGGAAGCTGAGTCGCCTTTAAGTATCAAATAATTTACAATCCCAGGAATTGGACCTGCTGCAGCTAAAAAAGATTGTTCATTTGTTTCCAGAACCTAGAAAAGTTATAAACAAAAAATAAGAAATGAATCATCTATAATTTTGGGGAAACAGTTCTCTCTAACCAAAATATATTATTCACCGCATTTCAGCAGTCCAAGTTAAAACTTCTATAACTTCATCAAAACTCCCGGTTGACGTAAGTATTAAATTAAATTAAAAATAAACCTTCAGCATGTGTTTTTTTTAAGTTTGAAGTAATTTTGTTTGCTAGAAATAACACTGGCTTCTTATCACCCACAGACCGCCGGTGCGTATTTGCTTATGCAAACACCAATATGTAGAGTGTTTCCGTTATCAGCGATCGTGCTCTGACTGGCTTACGAATGAACTTCCGCCCGCCCAAATCAATCCCGCATCCGTAGTTCGTCACGTGGAAGCCATGGTGGCCTATTTTATGCGCTGGTTCGATCTAACGTCAACCTCCACGCTCAGCTGGACGAATCAATGGAATCGTTTCATACCCGAATCAGCTGCTGTCGGGAGTCCAAAAAGCTGTAGGCAAGCTGCGGTTTATTGGCGCGATTTATACTTCGATGCAACAACCGGTCGGTCCCCGCAATGTGGACGCATGGTCTTTCACGACTTGACCGCAACGTGTGGCATAAGGATACCGAGAACGAGGGAGAGAGAGAGAGAGTTTTCCCACCGTGCACCGTGGCACTCACTCTCTCGGGAAATGCGTGCGTCCCCGGAACAAAACCGGGAACGTTTGGAAACGTGTCGTGCGAATGTTTACCGCCGGACGACATGCGGCATACGGTTGTGTGTCGGAGATAGTTGACCGTCATTCCGACTTGTTGCCCAGCACCAGGGTCGACCTTTCTTCCGCCTCCTGTGGCACGATGGCGGAACGCTCGCAGCTGTTTACTTTCTCCCCAAAACGGTTCGTGCTTCCTGGAAGAGCGATCCACCATCGCCATTTGTGGCGTGAGAGAACTCTCCTTGTGCGAGCATATTCGGGCATGGAACATCCGCCATCGGGTTTCGTGTATTTGCCGCTTTGGCGAACGGTTTCACTCGTCAGTTTCGCAACGAACTCGTCCGATGCTGGATGTGTTGTATCCGTGAACGGACTTGGGCCTGTGTGGACGGCGCGCTTCTTGTCGTGAGTAAGCACACCACGAGGTGTGGGAGGCCGCTATGGCGCGTGTAGGCTGACACGATGGCGATGTAGAACTCCTTCTTTTTTTTGTTGCCCACCACCACATGGTAGATCAGCTTACGGTACATGTACATGTTCCGTCCTGAGCGGTGCAACGGCCTGACACGCGGTGCAGACGGTTTCGTGCGCGAGTGCGTGTGTTTGATGATACAATTTCGCGGGCAATAAATTGGTTCCGTGTGCGTCCCGCCCCGTCCGGCATATGAGTCGATGAAGCAGAACCGTCTCAATTTTTGCCGGTTCCGTGAGGTGCAGTTATGGAATAAACATATCGATCGATCGATCGATCGTTCGATTTCTTTGGTGCTAAATGTTACGTGCTACACCTATTCTGGAAGTGTATGTCTAGGATAAGATAGTCGACCTCTTATTCCTGGAGAGAAAATGTAAAATACTTTACTGTATAAAAATATAAAAATCAAGAAACGCCAGATTAATTTGAGAAGGTAACGTAGCAAACGCCAGAACGTTGTGAATATTCGAAAAGTTATCAAAGGCAATGTTCCACTTGGCATATAACGAGTCTGAGACGGTTGATCTAGTGTCGATCGTGGCAGTAGTGATGGAAAACATATGGAGTTCGTTTCACCCGGGGTTTTCCCACTTGCTGGTTCTACATTATTTTTCCCCTTTGGGAGCATACCGAAGACCGCCCATGACACTAACGAACTGACGCTTCCAATTACAATTGTGTCCATCGGTCTGCTGTCTGCTTCGTCATTCCTGCCGCTGGTATGACGTTTGCCACGATTCCGATTTCAGCCGTGTTGTGCTTTCACCCGTTCACTGCTCCCTTAGTAATACATCGTTGTGTTGGCTGAACACTAACGACTGCACGGAGGCGTAAGAAAACACTGACAAATGCAGACTGTTGTTCTTCCGCTTGACGTGCCGCTTGTTTGTTCGCCGTTTCGATTTGCGGTCATTAGTACGTGTGTGCGAGTGTGTGTGTGCAAATCAACCGGAATGCAACAAAAAGAGAAAAGAAAAGAAAGTAATTAAAATGGAAATAGTAACAGCGTGCAGCGCGGGAAGAGAAATTTGACAGATCGAACCCGATCGCGGTGTTTAGGTGTGATTCGCCCAAGACGAGATTCGTGTTTTGTGCGATGACGTGCGGTCTGGGAATGCGAGGCATCCCGGAATTGGGGGAAATTTTACGTCGACTGTAAACGTGCCAGAGCCGTTACTTCCTTTGCACTTTTATCTCGAGGGCCTTCGTGGAGTGGTTTAGATTTTTCGTTTTGTTTTTCTCTTCCGGTTTGTTGCTCACTGGCCAAGTGGTTTTGCAGAGAGTTTTCGCTGATGAGATTGGACGGGAAATTGTTTGCGCGGCAAGCCATCAAACGTGTGAAAACCCGTTTAAACGGAGGCAACTTGTTCCATCTTTGTGCCGGGACATAGGAAGTCCACCAAGCGACGGGACAGTGAAGATAAAAATGAAAGAGATTATTACGAAACACAAAGAAAAAACCGGGACAGTAAAATTGGAGTAGAATGAAACAAGATTGAATTTTTTCTCCATTCTGCGGACTCGTATTCGCATTCGTTTTTCGTCGAGAAAAATGTTTTATAGCCCAACACAGTGGAGACTTTAATTCGTTCTTCTTTTCCATTCTTTTCCATCCGAGCAAAAAACTCTTGTCTGCGCACGATGAAAAGTATGATTGAGAGGAAAAGCATGGGAACTTTTTCGGAAACATACGAAATGTTAAGCTCTTATTTGACATTTTCCTCGTGTGTTCGGAAAATGTCATCACTTTTCTTCAGAAAAAAAAGGAAAACTCACAACATTTCATAATCTTGTTCGTGGTGGTAAAAAATCGAATAACCATCTCGAAAGTTGATGAGGTGTATCGCAAGGTGCAATGGTAAAGGCTTTGCTAATAACAGAAAAAAGGATGGATAATGGCGAAACGCTGGGAAAAGGTTGAAGTAAAACGAAAAGAAATAGAAATAAATGTCAAGCGAAATTGCGCCACACCATTTTGGCACGTCCCCGAATTATTTTTTGTCGTTTCGCTTTCCTAAAGGGAAAGGTTTTTCCACAGAAAGGTTGCCTGAGTGGTGCGAGCTAATTGAATGTGTTCTCGTTGGAATTTATCATCTCCTGGGAAACGGTCTGGGGTACCTGCAAAGGACACCGAATGCCTCCGAGCGGTGTAAGTAGTTCTGTGAAAATGGGGAAAATTTTTCATTTCGTTTGGTGAATTTTACATTCTTGAATACCACGTACTAATCACCCTTGCTAGAATAAAAAATGGCAATATGTTTAAAATCAGATGTTAAAAGAGCAAAAAGGGTGATTCCAGGATTCGTTTTTGTTTGACAAGTGATTAAAATGTTTGATTTTGTTTCCAGGGAAGTGTGCTTAATTTGTTCGAAAAGAATTCCCACAAACGGATTTCAACGGATCAAAGGTGGCGTGCGGTGCGGAGTGCTGTTTATCGGTTCACATACTGAGTGTGCGAAGTGTATTTCCGGTACCGGGCCCGACCACCGTTTGGTTGTGTTAAAAGAGTGTCAGTGATGGATGGAGCACCGTGCGAAAGGATGGAAACCGTCGCCGCTCCGGATACGATAAGTATCAAGCGGTAGTGACAGGACGATCCATCGAACTGTCAAAAGCAAATCAAACCATCAGCGAGTTAAAGTGTGGTTTCAATCGCAGCAATTTGTGCCGGCCGGTTGGCAGGTCGGCTTTTCCGAGTGAAAAAAAGGAGGAGTATCCTACATCTAGTCTGTCAGGAAGTAGATAATCCCAATGGTGGCATTGTGTGTTCATCAGTGTCTGGAAATGTGAGTCATCAGAAGATAATACGGAAGTCAAAACCAACCGATCGTAGAAAACGAAATTTCCCAATCTGCCATGTGTGTTGAGTGTGTTTGTCAACTGTCGAAGTGTGCTTTGAAAAGGCCTTAAAATAAACCAGCAAGCCGTGTAATCTCAGATATTTCTCCACGAATGTCTGCGGCTTTCCTATCCGAGTGATTTCGAACAAGAAGATTCTTAGTGATTAAAGTGCTTCTCAGCCGTGTGTAAGTTCTTAGACGAAAAAGTTCACCCTCTATCGAGCCTTCGGTCAACAATGTTGCTGTTCTCCGCTGGGAAAGTTGGGCGCTATATTTCCGTGTCGGATTAGCTTCCAGCATTAGTGGCGTTAACCCGCTGGCCAATTGAATTGACAGCTCTGTAATCGATTGCAAGGAGAACCGCATCCGCCGACCGGATGTTGTTGGCCGGGACGGCGCAAACATCTTACACCTAATAGCGGCAAACCCCGTACTGTCGAAGCCAGCTGTCTGGATGAGGAAAATTTATGGTCCTTCGCTAGTACTGGTCGTCGTATGACGGTGGAGGAGGTCAAGGCTTAAAAAGAGAAGTCTCGTTCAACGTGGAAGGCGATCGGCGGTGCAGGTGAGTTATGTCTTGAACTTCACAGCCCTGTCCAGCGTGACCCTGGTGGGAAGACTCTCGGGGAAAAAAACCTTCCCAATCGACAGAGTATAAAGACAAAACAGTTTTAATTAAAACTTAAACAATCGACAAGCCACGTGAAAGGGGTTGGGTATTCCTTACTTAGAAGTGCTTTTTATTTTTAACTTCAACTTTGCGAACTCTCGTTACAAAGTTAGCCATACACCGGTGAGGTGACATTTTGTCCAGGCGCGATTAGCTTGCCCGAGCGTGGGTAGAACAGTTGATGGTGCACACCTGCACCAACACTCGGCGTAAGAAAGTGCCAAGGTGCTCGAGAACCTGATTGCTATTATTGATTTATCGCAAACTGCCATTCTCTTTCCCTCAACGGGTTTGTCCTGGCAAAAATCGTTAGTCCTCACTTGATTACCCTTTCTTATTCGATCTATGTTTTCGATTAACCATGGTCAAGATATCGCTGTCCCTGGCAGCCCAGAAGCATTTCCGGTTCAATCGCGTGGAAATGCCACCCATTTTTCCCTTCTCCGCCATTCATGCTTTGTGCAATGCAAGAAACAACAGAACGGAACTGGCCAATCGTACCGGCGGGTAATCTTTTAATTTCGATTCGTTGTTAAATATAGATAGACGAACGAGGTTCGCGCACGATTGAGTTTCCGATCGCGTTCGCCTTCACGTCCGGGCGGGTTTGGGAAAGCGATGAAATAATAAAACAAGAACGGTACGTTTCCGGACGGAAAACCGTTGGGAACGGAACGTAAACAAAACAACCGAACAGCGGAAGGAAAAGCAGGGCTAAGGTACGTTGGCTCCTTCCGATTGGTAGGATGCGAAACAAAGGACGATTGGAGTTTATTGAATTAGGAAGGATGCAAACAATACTAATCGCTTGCGGGAGTTCCAACTGTTTTTGTGAAATAACTTGAGTTTTCCAATATCTACATCGATGCCTTTGTTCATAGGTCTAGATTGTGTCCATTGTTAGTTGAAATTCAATTGGAACTAAGTTTAAAATCATTGCTTTCGCTTGGATTTTGTTTGGTTGCTAACCTGAATCTTCCTTCTATCTCCATTAGAAATTGTAGAATTAGTTTTCAAAAGCTTCATTTTATTTTTTTAACAAAGTGGAGGCACGTTCTAATTTTCTCTCTTGTTTTGCTGTGTGTTATACAGAATCATACAATTTTCCTTCGGGGCAAGAAAACAGTTTTGTGCTGAAGAGGCAATTTTCCCCGCTGTGTCTTGCACTTGAACGCTGAACCCTGGTTTTCGTTCCCATTTTGATCGATACAGTTTTATTTTTTTCCTTACCCCTTGGGAGCTTAAAAAATATTACTCCACCCGTTCTTTTCCACAGCCTGCAGAATATTTTCCTAAAGGTTTGCGCTCCACGGAGCACCATGATTCCTGATAACGTGACCGTGATTCGCAGTAGGAGCCACATCTAGGAATGGAATGGTAAAACTCACCTTTCCCCAGAAGCATTTTTCTCTCAGTTTTGGTAGGTGTATTGCACGGAAATTGGTATCGCTTTTGTGAGTGGACTACGGGGAGGAGAGTGTTGAAACGAACCGGTTGCAGTTTTGCACCTCCAAGTAGATTTGACCTCGGGATGCGAAACGCGTGGCATTCCCAGGGAGCCCAATTTGTGCTGGCAATGTTGTGCAGGGGCTCGAGGAAAAGAAGGAAACATTTTCCAACCTTCCAAACGCCCGCGGGAGATGTTTTCAGTTTAGTTGAAAATGATCCCGCTGTGCTCTTTGATATTTTTTTTGTTTAATTAAGCAAATTGGATTTTCTTAAATAAAAGGAATAGTAAAGCTGGTCATATTGAAATCCCGATGGAGTATTTTAACTCGATTTTTATGCCGATAAAAATGTAAAGTTCGTGAAAAAGCACACGTTGTACTGTATTGCTGGGTGTTTCAATTTTACCGCCTGCATTCAGATAAAGTAAAGCCTTTTTGAACATTTTTCCCAACATAATCGAACTTGGAAAAACATCCGCAAGCAATAAAAAACCAAAACAAAAGCCTAGGGTGGCAGATTATCGTGATTCAATTGGTGTTGTTTTCTTTTTCCTCTCACCATCAAGATAACGATTGCACGTTCGGTGTTGAAGATACTTTTAAAAGCTTCTCTAAAAATAACCCAACCCAAGCACGACACCACTGGACAGTGTTGAGGCTGTGAATTTTTGGCGATGTTTAATGTAAATTTTATCACCTCCCTTGAACCCGGAAGGTGGAGAAGCATTTTCGGGCCCTGAAGGTAGTGTGAAACGAATGGGGTGTAAAGTCGTAAAAAAGAAATAATCGTAAAATCAAACCTACTTAGAGACTAATTTTATGATAAAGAAGAATGTAGGATAAGTAGCGATCGTTTCCGGTCGGAGCGGCCACTTCAGATTTACGGCTCCACAAATGCACAATTGTGAGCGGCTCGGGGATAAATAGGTAAGCATGGCGCTGCACATCAATAATGTACGGTTTAAACCAAGCGGGAAAAATCAATCACGAGGCAAGAATAATTTTACATGTCCTTAATGCATTTTTACATTAAGGCTGTAAGACGCTGATTAATTTCTTTTCAAAACCAACTTTTAATTTAGTCTTTGAAAGCACGTTGAAAAATTACGGTAGTGCATTTCATGGCATTCAGTTAATTTCCAGTTCAGTTTATTGTTAGCACAGCACTTTGGGAAGAAGGATTCTCATAAAGAAATTGAACTTGCTGTTCAACCAAACGCAATCATCGAAAAGCAGTTCGCATGGCTCTCATGGCACCGAGCGTCGGTATCCTAAATACCGTGGGAAGCGTATTTTCTTTGCCGAGTGCGTGATTTTACGACCGGGCTGTTTCACTGGGTACTAAAATTCATGGGTTTCTCTACCAGCTCAAAGTTCCCCTTCCTGCCGGCTGCGAAGCAGGCAGATTGGAGGATGTTTGTGCACAGCAATGGTAGCCAATCGATTCGCTTCGAACCGAGCCGAACAAAGGCATCCTTGAGGCGCGCATTGTGCCGGCCGAGCGATATTGAGAAAACCCGTCAAGAAGCCGGAAGAAGTAATCGGTTGCAACTGCCGGCGATGATTTAATCCGAAATAAGTTTCTTTTAATGATTAATGAAATACGCTGGCGATGCGACTCAGTGAATTAGACTTGGTCTTACAATGGGAATGAAGTAAACCTGTTATCCTTTTTCAATGTTTTGATTATTTATTTTGATGCCAGTATAAATAAGTATTTAAATTTTTGGTGTTTTGTATGGTTCAATTAGATGAATTAATTTTACCATTTTTTTAGTAAAGCCAATTCAAATCTCAAATGTAGAGATGCGCAAAAATATTGTTCAAAGATGATTGTTCCAATGAATAGGAACTACTTCGTGACTGAAAGATGTTATGGAACAAATGGAATTTTTAGTAAATATGAAAGATGGCACGACACTTATTACGATTTTATTGGAATTGGAAAACAAAATTAGTCGTTATATAAAAAATAAACAATTTAATTTTGCATTTAACATTTTGGGCAAATGGAGACTATTTTTGTGTAACAATTCCAACCTTCAGCTTTATCAAAAAATAAGTTTGTTTGTTTATCTTAAAGCTGAACTTGAACTGCCTATCCCTAGCTGTAAACGGCATCGAAATGATGTATGGTCCTAAGTGTACTTTCATCCATCCCCGTCTGACCTTCCCTGGTGGAACCTTCCCTGGGATGCGAAGTCAGTTGAGGCACTTCCCATTTCGAGTGGTCACGACCCGTCGATGGTCAATCGTAAATTAATTGATTACGGTTATCGTTCTCAACGAGTGCCGCACGGAGTGTGGGAGGTAAGCTTCTGTCAGTGCTGCTGCTACTGCTGCTAATGTCTCGAGCAATTTTTCTCTCGGAAAAGGCTGCGGGAACGGGCGTGGAAAAGCTCGGAAAGGTCCTCTGTGCGCGCGCCCTGAAGTGGAACTCAAATTGCACAGCACTGTCGAAGGGCTGTCATTCATTCTCATCATCTCCTGCACCTGCCGATCCGGGCGAATGTGCTGGTGGTGTCAAACCATCCGCAAGGGTACTAATTTGTGTGCCATTAAGGGACGTCGCTGGCTGAGCTGAACGATTAATGGTTATTGCTCGTCGCGAACGTTTTGGTATTTGAAAGGTTTTCTGTTTTTTCCTCTATTGTTTTTTCCTCGCCGACCAAGTTGTTGAGAGCGAAAGGAAAAAGGAAAAAGGTCTATTTGTTTTCATATTCATGGTACACCACTTCTGTTTTTACTTGGTGTCACTGTAGTTACTGGTTTGTAGAATCCTCACGAAAACTTGTCAAGGGTATGTTATTAGGGAAAAATCAAACATTTTCAATCATATTTAAAAAGTACAACGATATTAAAAAGTGTCAATTGTAAAATGGAATATGAATGTATTAACTGTCAGTTTGACAGGAAATTTTAAAATTTTCCAGGGTAAATTCTGGAATATTAAATTTAATTTCGTGTCCGTGCGAAAATGTTCCACAAAGAAACCATGGTTTTAATTTTAATCGAATGGAAGAATACATTTGGTTACTCCCCTCTTAATATTCACTTGAAATATTGTATCTCCATTACATGAAATGAGAATCAATCCACCTCGACGCACAGTATCTCCCAATTACTTCCGATCGGTTACTGGCACTCGCGGGGATGAACGATCCAGAATGTTTGGCTGTAGTTCTCGCGCTACGATGTTTTTCGCGTTGTCGAATAATATTATCGTCATTAAGCATACCGTAACGAGTGGGCTCGGAGGGGTTTGACGAATTTTAAGTTATGCTAAGCGGTTCGATAACGATGCGTCGTTGTCAGCTGCTGCTGCTGCTGCCGCTGGACAGCTCGTTGACAGGGGACGAACAATCGGTATATCATTATCATATTTTGCGATTCTTGCGCTCGGAAAATCAACCTACCCGTAGGATGGAAGGTATGGTGAAAAACAAATCGATCTCATTTCCTTGTACAGACTGGCCCTGCCTGTAACGGTTTCGTGGAAACAGTAACAAAGAATTCAAGTGAACCTGTTAAAGCGCAATGCTCACGGCGCATGAAATGTTCCAGTTCGCAAATTCGGCTTTCAAGAGTTTTAATGACATTTTCATTATGCCCTTCGCTTTGTATTTCCCAAAACAAAGCCAATTCTTTTTCAATCGAAAGGCTATAGGCTTTGTTTGGAAAATGTGAGTGATTGTGTTGGGGCAACAAGATTCCTAAGCTGGTTGTTTTCTCATCGTTAGACGTGATGATGTTTACTTAAAAATTCTCAGAAACCTTCTGAGTGTGTTTCTGGAATCATCGGTTGAGTTTGTTTTCTTAATCTGTTTTCTTCTTCACTTCTTATGGATAAAAGACAAATAACAGAATCTAAACCTACTCGGAATTAATTATAATACGTCAGGCATACGCTTGTTTCTGCATCATGGAGTGATTTTCACTAGATTTTCAACATGTTTGTGGTAGAAAATGTGGCGCTTATCATTCATTTCGACCTATGTTAGATAAATCATGTTTGTTCAGTCTCACAACATATGTTCTGACGTGGTAAATGTACTGATAAGGTTTCCGCTGATTATCCGTGACGTGTGAATAAACATAGTTTTCGGTGGTTCAAAAGTGCGTTTTCTCGTTTGATACGGTTGTAGTCTTGAACGTTGTCTGTCTTTGTAAAATTTTCTTCAGCAAGGATTATTATGGAGCGTAATTTGCAATTTATTTAGTTAGATGCTGTTTTTGATAAGATTTGATTTGAAAATACGGTTAAGATTTTATTGCTAAGAAATTAATGTTGAATAGCATTGAAACATACTTTAAGTTAATGAATGTAATTAAATTGCACAATTGTTCTTGTATGTAATCTCGACTAATAACTACGAGCACACGATTCACAATGCTCTAGGCCTGGAAACATTTCGCAAAATGTGATCACCTATGCAATGTTCATCCCACTCGAGGCTCGCTAGTAACGATCACACGTGCAGTTCATCGTCAAATAAATTGCACTGCACTGTTCCCGACTGAATTGTTCAATTAGCTAGAACTGAGCGCTTCACTAATGAAACTTCGTCCCATCGGCAGTTTCCCATGGAAAACTGCTGGTCCCGATTGGACCTGTATGTTGGGAGAAATCGACAGCAAATGCACTCATTGAAGACACAGGATGGTGCACAGGTGTTACGGTCGAGTTGTCACTGCTGGTGCCGCCGGTTAGCTGTGGGCTTTCATCTCGATGCTTTTCCCACAGCAAACGTGACCGGCGTGCAGATGTTGACTGGGAAAACCGAACGCCGTACCGTGGGACGACAATCCCTTCTCGCACTTGCTTGGTAGAATGGGCTTTTAGCTCTGATAACGACGGGAACTCACTTTTCCAGTTTCGAGAGCATGAAGGTGTAGCAGAGTCGAGCCATTAGGTGATGGGTAAATATTGATCCCCGATTCGTTCGGATGCAGTTTTGTAGCACGCATAGGACACGACGGTGGGTTGCATAACTTGTCGAGTAATTGATTTACCATTTTGCTAGACTTTGGTGTCGCTGGTGTTCGATGAGCAGGGTTAACAACAGGAACACCGGGTGCAGTGTTTTCATTGACACGACGGATTACAATCAACTTGTTAGTTTAGTTTAATTGTCTAATGCTAATGAAATCGTATTACATATCAGTTAACATTAATCATTCGTAAAGCCACTTTTTTATCTGTATTGTGTTTTTGCAATATTAAAAAAAAATAAAAAATCTGGGATGGAAAACTTCAGATTTAGAAGTAACACTTTTAATCAAATCTTGGTAAAAAACATTATTTTAACTACATTTTGAAAGGGTGTAAATAATCAAACAAAGTTTTTTTAAATCGAGCCAAAAATATGCTTTTACCCAAAATGATTGTCAGTTGTGACAGGCATTGACGAGATCATCAATTCATTATCGATTTCTCCACTCACCTACCAGACTGCTTCAGTGGTTTACATCGAGCAAATCAAACAAATTACTACATAATAAAACCCGAAGGCTATCATCAACACCCGGTTTGGAGGAAGTGGAGGTTAATGAATTGCGATGTCGAAAAAAAATTACCATGGAAAAAATAAACATTTCTGAATTCCGCTTTATAAATAAACCAACCCACATCGTTTATTGTGACTACCGCGCCCGTGTTCTTCCCCACTGGGGTGCAAATTTAAAAACATTCCGTTAGGGTGAGGCATAGTCTACTGGAAACAAATAATTTGAAAACGATGTGCGCTTTGTTTATTTTTCAATGCTTTTTATTCGAGCCAGGGAACTCCTTGTGCTGTACAATGACATACTTCCAGTTAATCAGTGCATGTACCATGTAGATGTTTGCTATCCAATTCTAGTTTAAATCGATTGGAATTGATAAAAAGAGAGGAGGTGAAATCGATTTCAAATGGAAATTTGTTATCGATTTGTAGCGAGAGAAAATTGATTGTTTCACATATCTGCGATTTTATTATATGCATTTATATATGTTACAAAGCAGCTCCTTTCAAGTGAAGTATACAAATGGTTTTATTCAAATAACGGTATTGAGAGCAGCTTAGTTCTTTATTTTAAAACTCACTCGGTTTTTTTTGCTTATTCAAGATCAATTATAAAGATGAAACACCAGGCGCCTCCATCAAGTTGAGATGGGCCATCAGGCGTCTCCATCATGTTGAGATGAGGTACCAGCCGCCTCCATTATTGTATTTTACGTCAATATTTATCTCTTTCAAAACTGTTAAATATTATCATGTAGCGATTAAACATTGTATTTAAAAAATTTCAGGTATTAAAAAACTAAATTTTTGTTTTGTGTTCTTTTTCAATTCATATCAGTTTCTAACATGTATAACAACATATCTGCACTAACGAGAAGTTCTTTAAAGTAGAAAATGTTGGAAATTTTCTAACTTTTTCAAATTTGAATTGTACACAAGCACGATGAAACAACTTCGATTCCACCAACTCAGAGTTGTTTGTTCGTGTTTTGAGCCACAATTTAAAACAGCAAATAAGGTGGTCAGGATGTAGGATGTATTTTCTCTTCATACTAAACCAAATTGTAAAGTTTACATGCTCGAAGATCCCGGGGCTTAGGAAATTTAAAAGTGCGGCAAGTTATGACGCAGTTTTAGCGAGACACTTTCGTTGCAGGCAGATATCTTACAAATGGAAAAAAGTGGTTCAGAAAGTTATTCGTCTTTGCTTGCCTCGGCGAAGTACGGGAAAGTAATCGCCGTGACAGGGTTTCGAGCTCCGGGCCCGGGAGGAAGCCACCAGTTGCTTTTACGATACGTTTAGCAAACAAAGTTTGTGCGAGCGTTGCTACGTGCCGGTAAAGTTGTGGCTGGGCACTCGGAGCCTCACCGAAAACCAAAACCATCGTGCAGGAATTAAGCCGAACCGTGCAGCCAAGTTGTGGTGCAAATTTAATTTACCTCGCTGCGTTCGGGAGGGAGTGAAAAAGGTTGCGCTGTAAGAGCATTAATAAAAGCGACCGAAGCGGCAGGCAACATTCCGGAAACGTTTGAACTTTTTCCGACACCTCGTGCCAATTTATCCCATGAGCTTGGGCATCGTGTTCAGCCGGGTCAAGTTGAAAAATGCGAAAAGTTGTGGAAATTGTTCGCAACACTCGGAGGATCGATATTGGTAAACATTATTTTACAGCAATTTTTGGTCTTGCGAAATCAAACAAAAAACTGCAAAGCTTAGTGGTGAATCCTATAGCCCGTGCAAAACTGAGCTGAATTTCAATGAATGAGAAGTTTTGCATCAATAGAAATTATTTTAATTTATTTCTAACTCCTCGTAACTCCTTGGCTGCCGACGTATATTCGGTATATATTATCTCTTTGATTATTTAGCCCTCGTACTTTGCACACACATCTCATCCGTTTCTGTTGCACTTACTAACGAACGGCGAATTTTCGCCGGCTTGATTCTGTAAGCTCTGTTTGTTTTCAAACAAGATCCCTTCATACGGTGGTAGCACATCCTTCTACGACCTACATGCTCGATAGATGCTTGCTCCGGCGTTCTGACTAAATCGAACCAGCTGCACCTGCGAGATTCCCAGTGAAATATTCTTCCATAATCGTCGTAAAGGAAGAAAAGCGCACACAAACAACGTGACTCCTTCATACTGCTTCACGACCGTACACACTATTATTCACCGTCCGGATGGGTGTTTTATGGCATGAGGTCTCCTTCGTAAGGAACCGGAAAACAACGACATTTTGTGGCGCATCTGTTGCTGCTGGGAAATGGAAATGGTTCCGGCCGCCTACTGGCCTTTCCGGAAGGATGAAGTTTGCCCGAACAGAAACGGGGTTGATTGGAAGGTGGGAGATGTTGATGATGTGCTGATGCTGAAGTTCCTTTTCTGTACCGCACCTTTCCGAGAGCGTTGGTTAGATAGAAGGATCTCGCCAGCTTGAACCGGTGATCTGTCGAGGAAAACGATGTAAATTGCAAAATCGATAACTAACACCGCGGGGTCAAATGTCCTCTTCCGGTTGGTTGCTTCGTGCTATCGTGGTTATCCCTCCACTAAGCAATTTTCCAGACAGTGTGAGAAAGTTGAGGAGTGTGGTATTTTCTCTCAATCCCGGTAGCACTTCTTCGCGAAAAGTTCCTCCTCAGCGTTGAGATATCGACGATCACGGACCTGTTGACGCAAAACATGATGTATAGGGTTAGTGGGTGGGTTTTTAGCATATTATCTCAAATCTAGGTATTTTTTCCATGAGTGTATTTTTGAGTTGAAAGCACAGAGGATACACTCCTGCCACGTTCACAGTAGCCTGAAAGCCTACCACAATACCAGGGTGTAAACAGCGGAGCGTTGCTTGAGATAAACCCAAAACGGAACCGCAAGGGAAATGGAAGCCAACGGAGCGGAATAAACACGACCGCAGAGTAAGGATCACTGTGTCGTAAAGTTACAAGTTAACAGGATAGGAAACCGCGGGGTATGGGGAACACATTGTTGCTTCTTGGCCCTCTTTCTCTCACTTCACACCGTCGCAAATACACGTCGTCTTTCATTCGCACAATTTCGAGTGGGTGTTTCCTTCACCAGGCGTGAGAGGTTACCGGAAAAACGGTGTTTTCATAGGACCCAGGGTGTGTGATGCTTTGATTTGGTGTTGACTCTACGCCAAAATTGCCACCGGATTGCCACTTGTTAAAAGGGAAAAAAGTAAGAAAAGGATTAAGAACGCCCGCATCGAGCCTTTTAGAAATGATCGAAAAGTCACGGCGATACGAGGGGTTTTGGGGCGATGACGATGATCTTTGGTTGTTCTTTGAAATCATACGTTTAACCTTTTTCGAGGTTCTTTTCATCCCTCTCACTGGCTTTTCGGAAGCCAGAAATAAAAAAGAAAGCTCGTTTGAAAAGTTAAAGCAGGTCACTGTCGCAAATTTGGAGTGGGTTTTAGGGTTGGGCCCAAATTTGCTCTTGGTCAATTTGTGAAACTTTTGCCCGGAAGATGTTGTGCTGCGTTGTACCTTACTGTATTGGATTATGAAGTGTTTGGAAAAGAACGGGTATCATGCTCGTTTACACATGGTTGATTTACTTTGATAATGGTGATAGAATAAAAGGGACCATCAATAACAACATTTAAATAGATTAGCATGTAACAATGACTCGTAGAGTGCCTTGAAAATGAATAATAAATTAAAATACGCAGCTTGTGGCAAGAGTGAAATGCTCTGATAAATAAAAAGTCAGTTGGCGAATTTGGACACTTACAATAAGTTAACGCTCATCATATCATAAATAAATAATCACTTAAAATAAAAGTAATCTTTTCATGTTACTTAATACATCATTTTATGAAATGAGTTTAAATCAAAATTGTACTTAACAAAAATGTTTGCCCAATAAAGTCACGGTACGTTTTTGTCGATCCTAAGCTTTTGTAAATCGAAGATCAAATGCGATAATAAGCTGAGTAGTTGATTTGACACTTGCCGGCACTTAAATGTTGTCAGCTAAACGACATTTTGATTGATCGCCTCGCCCGTAAATTCGTTCGCATTATTTATGCAGTATGACGCTTTCGTACACGCCGTTTGAAGTATGAATTCTGCGTTTGGTTTATTTTTAGCTCGGTGTCTGCATTTTACATTACTTTGCGTGATTTATGTGCAACCGTCAGTCGTTCCAGAGCTACAATCCATTTGCCCGTTTCCATTCTGCCGGTGGAAAAATGCTTTGACAAATTTTTAATGAAACGACATTTTCGTTCCTTTTGTTTTTCCAAACTGAAAAAGAAAGTCCAAAATGCCATTTACAAGCACGAATATTGCTTTACTGAGCAATTTCAATGTTTACCCGGTCGGATTTTTCGATCCAATCCGAAACATTATATTTTCTTCCACACCATGGACGGTTGGTTTGGTGTCAGTTGGTTAGGGTAAATAAATTTAAACAATCAGTACCCCATGCCTTTTGCACCCAATTTGGATCACCATCTGGCAAAGGGTTTGGCCGGGAAGTTATGTCACAATGCTGGTACTGTATGCTTCGACCAGAGGATGAATCATATGAATATTTTACTCATGCAACGTGTGTCTGTATGCTTCGGTCATGTTGGTAAATTGAATTTAAAATTACTTCTGGTCCAGTGCCCCAAAAATACCTTTCGATTCTTTGGTCGTGGGGGTAAAGTTGGTATTTTTCTTTTTTATCTTCATAAAAAATAATGCTTCTCATATTTCACAAGCCTTGATGGGCAAACTGGTGCCGAAATAGTATCCAAGCAAAAATGCATGCCGGAGGTTTATCTTGGCCTGTGAATCTTTTATACATCCTATTGGTAATGGTGAATCAAGTGAGAATATTAGATTCATTGTTTGCCAGAGCTCTTAGAGCTGAACGTTTCAAAGCGCCAGTCAGTTTTAGGAAACGAAAGGCTAGAGGTTTGTTTTTGAAAGTTTATTGCAGTGGGACTGTTGAGGACGATTTGTCTGATGGATTCAACCGTGGGCCTGTTTGTTGTTTTTGTTTAGTTGAACATTTCATCGTGTTGACTGTTTTGTGCGATTTTATAAGTAAGTGTGTTCTTTTTACTCAAACGTGCTATAAAATATTCTGGATAACAATTTTCAAATGGAGGCGTACCTCCCACAACACCTCCGATTGTACCGTGTTGTGTTGAGCAATCCCGTGATTTGTCGGTTTTTCTTTTTGTTTTCCCACTTCTTTCATGCGGACGATTTATGACTTTCTTCGCACGTTGGCAAACCTGGCGCTACGCTCCAACTGTTGCGTTGTGGGGTGGGATTTATTCTCAAGATTGGACAAAATATGTCCGTTCATCCAATCGGTTTTCGGGTGTGTCCACCGCCAGAAGGGAATGACCACCATGGTGCGGATGGAAACTGTGGTCGCGCTCGGGTGCTCGAGCTGAAATAAAAATAATGTCTGTTATGATAGATGCTAAGTCCGGGCGAGGTTTCGAAGCCGATCCTGCGGGAGAACGGGGATTAACTTTCACTTTTATTTTTGTCCGATGCCGAGACAGTTTAACGACCGTCAAGCTGCGGAACAGATGTTAATCTGTATAAATCACGGTAACCCAATTAAACAACAAAGTTCAGTTGTCCGTGTCGGGCAGCGCAATTTGGTTGTTTTAAATTAGATTTAATGTTTCTTAGAGGATATAAATTCATCAAATGAGCGTTGCTGTAAAGTTGACAGTCATTTTGGCAGCTTACGATAAGCATTCTTAAATCCAAACTGTCTAAATAATGTAAGACAATTGCAATAAACTATAAATAGCTATTAAAACAACTTGGAACAAATTCGTCTTCTTTAATGCGTCTTTTCTGAAAAGCAACAAGCGTTTGTGCACAGAAGTTCAATTGTTCATTTGTTCCAAGTTGAACTGAAAGTACCTGAAAAAGTACAACTTAAGAGATACCTTAGCGAACACCCAGCTGTTGCACGCTGCTGAAAAGTTGTTCTATGCAATGCTGGTACTGATTCGGGTAATCTCATGCTTCGAAAACTTGTTCCGAACATTGAAACAATTTTCCTAGTAGTTGGTCGGAAGCAAACAAGGCTTGGAAACGTATAACTTTCTACAGTATCAAATTAAATCCGCGAAGGAAACATGCACTCTGGTGCTAATTTTATGGTATGGATACCCTTCATTGCACTATGATCGTTTTTTCAGTAGTTTGTCCAGGGCTGTCAAGTTGGTTTCAGCTCTTGATGTGGCTGGGATTTTTTTCTTGTGTTTTTTTTTCAATTAATTTGGTAAACAATGCATGCTCATTTGTATACCTTTTAAAACTTCTTTCTATCGCTTGAACAAATACGAAACATAAAATAGGTCCTCTAGCCCCCACTTGTATTAATTTAGATTATTAGAAAATGAGCAATCCTCACATAAATTTGTTTTTATATCGTCTGCTTCCTCCAACATAATAAACCTATTTCAACTGGGTCAAACGACCCGCATGTTCTGATATTAGCGGCGAACAAACGATGCTGGTATCACGCTTGCCTTGGCGTGCTGTTTTTCTCCTTTTGTGCGATTTTTATTTGCACACTATGCTCCATTTGCTGGACCAAATGCGTTGCATCAGCGGAATGTGCAATCGCGTTCCGGACCTACCCGACCGTTGCCTGGTTTGGTAAGGCGTGCATTCGAGCGTGTGCAGTTGCGGGCGGATTTATGTAATCGATATATTGGTGCCGCTCTTGTCGAACACTTTACGACACAAACGTGCCGTTTCCCGTTCATAATACGTTCTTTTATGTTTAACATTATTGATTGTACTGACACAAAAATGAATTAAAGCGTAGGACATTTTTACGATATTTTTTATGAGTTTGATTTTTTCTTATGTTCTTATGTTGTAGTTCTTTTTTGAAATGTGCCCGTTAGGCATTAGATGTTCAACGACAATTAGTTTAAAAACTGGTAAGTGGCGGTATTTGATCTCGCGCGAAGGTCCAAACAAAATAGCCTTGCGTCGTGTAAACAACATTCTCAGAAGGTAATCTGACCGAAGCATATTGAAAAACAAGTTTTGCTTCGTGCTTTCGGGCCCCCTCAGTACCTTGGAAGCCATGCGAGTGTTATTCGATACGCAAAAAATAAAGACAAGCACCGACATTGCACGTGTCATCTTGTCCCGACATACCGTGCTGCTCACTTGGGACGCTTAAGTAACGACACGTGGGCCAGTTTGTAAGTTTGTTATCTAACTTTTTTTTTAATGTTTTGCTTGGCCGTTTTTTGAATGCTGTTGTTTTTCATAGATTAAAATTTGATATTCGAACAACAGCCATGTTGCTTGAGAAGACATTGAAAACATGCCTTTTGATTTATTTTTTTGTTTTAATTATCACAAAAAAGAAAACCCGTAGCGTTGTAGTATACAGCTTACTTTCCATCGTGAATGTGATGCTTCTACTTTTGACTGTTGTTGATTTGTCATGTTTTTCATCTAGTAAATTTTCACTATCCTCAAACAAACTTTGCAAGGTGTTATTGTTCAATTAAGTTTTTGTTATTCAATTAAGTCGAAATAATAATTGATTATGTTTAATCCTTTCACCAATGTCTAAAAAATTATTCTAATTAATTTATTTAAATAACAAATTGATTTGATGATTTCATAGTTTATCGTTTGACCTTCATGCTATCTATAAAATGTTTGATTCAAATTATTATTTATTTAGGCACTAAGCGAATACAAAAAGCCTGCCAATAGCCTGTAGCGTGATGAGAAAAAATAAGTCAGCAACAAAAAGAATTTCCTCCTCTCACCAATCATATCTAAACGAGTCGAAATGCTCACCATTTTGCGTGTCTACAAATGGATTCATTAGTGTCCATCGGAAGGCAGCGGCTCAAACAACCCGAACCGACTCTACCAAAACAATTCTTCACACCTCACCTCTCTCTCAGAAGTAGTAAAGGTATGATAAAAAATTTAGGAAAAGTTCATTTCCATACACGGTTCTGCCTCCAAACGTTTACGTATTGGTCCCGCGTGGTCTCGTCGTGTCGGTAGCGGTTTTTTTCTCCTTTTATTTTCCTTACATATGTCTCATTTCCCACCTTTTTGGCATGGCAGCACCTCTGGAGGCATGGTCACTAGCTGCTGCTCGTTGGTATTTTATTCCCTTTATTTCGGTTTCGGTACACACCCACCCTCCCGCCCACCCGTTGGCGTGTTTTTCCTTTATTTATCTTCCGGCGCAACAGTTTGATCGTTTGACGTAGTTGGCGAGTTTTTTCGGCCGGCTGGTAGATTTTAGTGTTCTTTGTACTGTTTTTTGCTAACAACTACCAACGTTTGGGACCGCGTTGGCAGTGAAAGAAAAAAAACAACCTCAAATGCCTGTGCCGTTTCGCGGAAAACCCCTTCGGCGAAGGTACGAAAAACGCGCATCATGAAATATGCAGGCTTAGGCCGATTTGACTTCTTTTAATATTTCTTTTTTCCGTCACGGCGAGTTGAAATCATGGCTAAATATGAGTGTTCGACTATGAATCCGTGTGGTTGTGTTCGTGTGTATGTGTTTTAGGACATAGAAATGCAGTAAAGTATACTGTGCCCCGGGGTGGATACTGTGTTTTTCCATAGGATTTTCCAGTTGACGTTTGTTGAGTCATGTTTTGAGCCTTTTCACGGGCACTCACTTTCGGTTGGCAATCATTTCACCCACCCGGCCACCCTCCTTTCAACTTCCCTTTCTTCCCGTTCATCATGTTTTTCACCATCAGTTTTCCTTCCAAAACTGTCCAGCTTTGGTGCAAGCATGAATGGTTTCGTGCCATATGTGTTAGGGTTTTTCTTTTTCGTCACTTTTCCCCCCACCTCCGCGCGGTTAATTCTTCCTTGTTCCTCGCAGCGCCGCGGTGGTGGAAATGGATTTTCTAATTCAATTTTCACGTACGCTAACGGCAAAAGCCGGTAAGCCTTCGGGGAGCAACTTGGGCGAATGTGACGCGCGAGTACGCGCCGGAATTATGTTTATCTTTCGGCTTTCGGGCGCCTCAGCGGACGGACGAATGTTTGGCGTTGGGATCTGTTTTGAAATATTTAGCAACCAACAACCACCACCCCCCACTTGGTGGAGTTTTTCGAGGCGGAGCAAACATATCCACACGCAACAAACGCACCGGCGTTTCGTTTATCGTGCAGAGGAACACTGTTTCTCTCTCTAGCGATTTAAAACGTTTGCACACATACTTACCGCGTATGAATGTCGCCGTTAAAAAAAGCACGTGTGTGCATTCCACGAAATGTTTGACAAGAAATTACTCCATTCTGCCACTCTGGGGCTCGAATTGAACTGGAAAAGCCGGCCAAAAGGAAAGCTCTTCTTTTATTTCAGACATATTTTCTTTGCTTCTGAAAATGCTTGAGATTTTCCATGTCTCTTGCCAAGTCGGGAAAGGATTATGCTGGTGGTGCTTTCAAAGTATCTTGAGTATCGTAATTTATTCTCTTCTTGGGTAGGATTTTACCCGAAGCTGGAGTCTGCTTTACGATAATCTTTGATGTTTTTTACGATGTGCCAAAATATTATAAATCTTCCACTCTTACTTTCTTACATCCTGGTTGCGGCACGCACGAAAACAAAGACAACTTGAAAGGCTGCTTGAAAATTGTATTTAACTGTTTTGCTTCGAGTGCTTAAATTGATGATGCCTGGTTTTATTTGACTATCAACAAACATGAGGAAGATGTATGAGTAATCTAAAGTGCACAGAAAATACTGTTCTTTATCACAACCGTAATCGAATCTCATATCTTTGCAGTGCCCGTATTATGTCATTAAAGTTATTTCTTATTTATACTGAACAATTTATGGTACATGTTCTAACATCATCGAAAGATGTTACCGTATCTGTACATAAAAGGGTTACACGGTATTAAAAACAATATAGCCTCAATCAAACTCGTTTCCAATCTCCCGATGCATGACAGCAACGGAAGGAGAGCCAATAAAATGTGCCAGTTTACCGGTTCCATTCTTATCGCTTACCGATTTGCGTCATGTTTCCCGATCAAGGGAGCTGCCCTACTCTTGTCGATAATGGAAATCGACGACGGACGGCATGCACATCTTTCTTCATCTCGAAATACTTCCGAAGCGGGTCCTACCTAAAGGTTGTGGGAACGGGAAAAAGATGGTTTCTCTGACAATCAATTTGGGACGAAGAAAGGACAACCTTCGTGTGGTGATAGTTTGTCTTCGGTTCGTTCCACGTCCCTGGGAAGATCAAACGGTTTCATGTCTCCGACGTGTTTCGACCCTTGCGGCGATAAACCACTGCCGGTCCGGGTAAAATAAATAAACTTAAATCGCCCAAGGTGTTCGGATGGTCGGAGGGCATTGTGTGTGTTCGTGCATTGTTCACGTTTCGGTCACATTCGGCAAAAACTATTCTCGAAGCAACATATCTTCAACAGACGTCCAAACACCAACGTTACTCCGGTAAGACGAACCAGTAAGGCTGGATTGAGTTTTCGATTAACTTGGTTTACTGCCTTCCTGCATCACATCTCGACGGAGGAGATTGTGCTTTGCTGGCGAAAGATTCCATTACATGCTCGATAAAATGATTGGCGTAATGTTGGTGCGCATAACCCGTTGTGCAAAACGGCGTTCAGTAGGGCAGTGTAAGCAAGCATTTGAACCGACCGGTAGCAGTAAGTCAATTTGAGTTTATATCACCCTTAAGTTTATATGAGTGGATGTGTAACTAATCCCTCGGAAAGCATAATTACTTGGGTTGATATAAAAGAGAAAACTTAAATTATATGATTCTAGTTTAGAAAACAAGATCAAAATAGATTTCTCTTATAGATAACTTAAACTGGAACTAGTAAACGTCGAACGTCGTGTTTAAAAATGTGTGAAATTTCACTTCATTTACAGACTAATTCTGTTTAGGTTGGACGTTGTTATAGACTTTGTTAAAAACTGTCTTTTTGTTTACTAAACGGGTTTTCAGTTTTGCTTGTTTCTATTGCTACAGTTGGGTTCAATTAGGACTACTTTTTTGTTACCTCTCAATCTTCAGAAGATTCTTCATACCTTTTCTTTGTTTCCTTCTGCAAATGGCTCACCTGTTGAAATTTTAAATGTTCCAACATTGTTGAAAATTCTATAATTGTAAAAAATAAACAAATGGAACTCACTTTAAATCTCTTCTCAAATCAAAACATGCACTTCAAAGCAATTTTTATTACTTTTTTAACGAACGGGTCTGAGATTTCTTACGAAGTTGGCTATCTTTTCATCCTTTTGTTGTGGTACGCATAACGATAAATTTAATTTAAGCCTTCCGCTATTACTGACCATTTAGTTTTTTTAATAGTTGTTTGAAATCAGAGCTCCTCGGAAAGACACCACTGCTTGTTTACTCTTCTCTCTTGCATTTTGCAGCCATTAATCACACTTCCGCTCGCTATTATCCCACGGTCCCGGGGTCGTTTCGCAGAAGTCGGTTCGTCAGGTCGGGGTGCCGTTAAAAGTGTCGCATAGCTGTCCACCATCCCCCTACGTTCGACGTCAGACGGTTTGGTACTTGAAGTTGAGAGTACGGCCGCCATGCCGTGGTGTAAAAGCGGGTAGATAAAGTTTTCCAATGCGATACCCCTTCCTTTTCCGGGAAGAGGGAATGAAATGATAATATTAATATCTTTACTTTGCTACCGGATTTTACCGGCGACCAAAACGAAATGAGACGGGTGCTGGGTAGGAAAAATCCATCGTGCTAAATCAGAGATGACGGCTCAAGTTTCCACGCGGAGAGAGTGATGGGCGGCACCCCTTTAGACCACAATATCATCCGAGATTGATGTAGAATCGTAGGACAAGTGGGGGTGGAGAAGACCAGAGCCGAGTTTGGGACAGCATTGCCAGGCAGCATAATTTATTGATGCTAATAAATAAGCTCAAAGCAAATAATAATATCGTTATCGACTGGAATCGGTGGGGCCATGATGATTGTGCCTGATCCTAGTCCAGTTTTGCGCGAATTTCTTTCTCAATAGATGTTTGTAGGTCTATTTTTGACGAGGTACAATATTTAATGTAAAACCACGAGCATTCATAAAATCTATAAACATTTTGAATAAATGCATTTACATTTCATTTAGTGTAAATATACATAAAATAAAATGATGTAATTTATTTATGCGTTACCACTTCAGTTTTAAATGAAATTTACAATCATTCATTCGATTGTTTTATGCATAACACACATTACGGAAACCATGAATTTTAATGATCCGCTTACTTTTTTAACTTCTTTTTTTATTTTGTCTCGGTACAATTTCCGGAAAATACTTCCCGAGACCTTACTTTAATGCGATTAAACCTCTGTGGCGGGGTTTCAAAAGATATGCTGCCCTAACCATTTTTATTTAGAGGCAATTTAGCGGGGATTAAGTAATCGCTTCTACAGCGGAACGTAGAAGAAGTGAACCCATGGAATAATCATCGCTCGAAATAAAAGGTCTGGGAAAATAAATCTTCTTCTTTGGTGACATAATTAATTAAAAAATACCATACTGAACCGAATCGTCGCTCGCGAGCTTCGGGTCAGGAGAAAGTGTTCAAGAAAAATGAAAACAAAAAAATTAATGGGAGATAGAAGGGACCGACTGTTAGGACAAAGAAGCGACATGAAAAAAACATGCTAGCTTTCCTTGAATGCGAAGCCATGCATCCAACCAAGAAAACGCTAATTTGTTAACAAGAAACGAGCCACTAAAGCTGTAGATTGTCCTCACGAGGGCCTTCTTGCTGGCACCCCGTACCGCCTTGACAAACTTCCTGAGCGGGAAGTAAATGTTTTGGAAGCATTTTATGCACTGCCGGATCTGTTTTTTGTTTTCTTATTTTATGTTGTGCTTCTACTCAACGGAATGCTTCGATTGTCCTTACGCTACGGCGCTTCGTGTAGTGCTTAGCCACCATTTGGCCTTTGCTGGGCGCCATTTGTTAGCTTCGTCTTTTGTTTTAACTTACACTGCTTGCTTTCAACGACGCACTTCCTGTTTCAGGCGAAGTGGCGAAAGAATTCGTTTCATTAAATTTGCATAATGGGTTTGGCGATGCGAAATGCGAAACGGCTAGATGTTCCTTTTTACGCCCTCTGGATGAGTTGGTACATTTTTGGTTTGTTTTTCGCTTGTCTGCTGTATAGAACCTGTGTAAGGCATCTATGGCTGATGGTTTGCCGTGTTTTGTGGTCGTGGACAATTTGCTTTCAAATTCAATGTTCACACCCTGCCCTTCCATTAAGAAAAATCATTAATGAGTTTACTGTGGTTCGTTTGAGTTGGCACAAAGGAAGGATCTAAAGTTTTTGCCAATTTATCTTTCCCTGTGGGACGAGCGTGAAATATTGGTGGCTTTCACTCCAGCAAATATTTGTGTTGTTTTGATTGAACAAAATTAAAGCCGTGGATGTTAGTCTTCTGCGTGTTTTGTGAGCATTTATGTTTTTTCTAAAAGTTGCAGCAAGTTCTAAGGAGCGAATTTAAATTGAAATCTTACTTTTTACAATGAAGCTAAATAAAGTGTTAAAAAAGGCTTATGAAACCTTCTTTTTTGATGAAAACAAACAAAACAAAAATATTAAATTTTGTATCTCGATTGTTGTTCATTTGAGTTTCAACTTGGGGTGGTTAGAAACTTTTCCTTTAGAAGTTTCGTTCTATGTACATCAAAAATAGCAGCAGTTTACCAAGATACTGAACGATGATTAAAGATATCAGAGTTTTATTAAACACATGAAGACTAATGTCTGCAGACCTTCCTTATAATCTGTACTTGATTTTCCTTTACTTTGATTCCGTCGGACTTGGCTTACTCCGAGGTTTAATAAAGAACTATCCAACTGAAAGGTGATTGTATTGAAAGTTAATTAAACATAAATTATTGTTTGACTACCTTGCCAGCATGTTTCTTTGCACAGACCTTCAGATACCGCTTTCCGCTTGGCTTTCTCTTGTTTTGGAAAACCAGGTATTAAATACTATTCCATTCGATATGCTTCCAGTACCAAATGGTATCGAAATAGAAACTAGAGATTGGAATCCAAGTTTCGTACTCCTTTGAGAATACAACTGCTTCTAACAGTTGTTCGATTGGGATAGTGTTTCGCTGCGTTATGTCTTTCGAGTTGGAAAGCCATGGCACTTCTAATTAACGGATCGTAGGGAATGGTTTCACTAAGACGTTTGGATTGGGGATAAATAGATGAGCATAGTAAAAAAAAACATGTTAAAAACAACAACAAACAGTCATTCAGTTGTGAAAGCATGTAGAGCAGCTTTGTGTTCTGAGCGTTATTGAATCATATAGCTAGATAAGGAAATTTTCAAAGCAAATGCAAGTCAACAAATCAAGTGGTAGAATATTTAAGTTATATAGTTTATGTAATACATGTAATATATTTTTAAAATATTTTACTCTCCTCAAGTGATTTGTATCAAATATTTACGATTTTGTAGAAAATAGTTTTTCCAAACATTCTTAAGAGAAAATATCGTAAAAATCCTGAAACGTGATTACAGTTCGAATGCGAAAAGTAGTTGGTAATGAACAAGTAAAAAGCTTTGTGCCGATGTAGGTCGACGTAAGTGCAAATTTAAAAGTCGTCCAAAAACAAAACACTAGAGTTAAGCCAGCTCGCAAATGGTTAATGGAAGTTTGGGTTGTAGCTCCCTTGGCACCGAAATAAAGTACGGGAGGGGATCCGACCAGCCCATGTTGATAGGGAGGGATGTAGTAGCGAGGTGCGATGGTATCGGCAACATGAGCTTGTTGTCTGGAAATGTGTATGTGTGTCGAAAAGGATAACGCAATCCGTCGTGCGTACAATTTTAATGATATGATGATGTTGCTCCCCAGATGGCTTATTGTCGAGTGAACGTTGAGACGCCTGGCTTTGTCTCTTTTCGTCTTTTCAATTTTACCGAACAGTGAGGATATGTATGCGCTTCCCCATAACGGAAAATAATGGGTACGTAGTGGTGACATTTTTCCATTTTATGTCTTGCTGTAAACCAGTATGAATGAATATCCGGAACCGTGGATTTAAAGCATGTCATATTGCATCGGAATAATCAAGTATTCGATCTTTGTGCTTTTTGTATGCAATATTATTTGTTTTTGAATATATTTTCGGTATGGTAGGATAAAGTTGTAAACTATACATATTTAACAAAACCAAAAACTTTTGTAATAAACCATAGAAATAATTTACGGACTATTAAATAGTGAACTTATTAGTCTTTGAGTCTTTTTTAAAGGTTTCAACGTTTTTTTTTATCTTAAATTGTGTCACTAATTTTGAGCAATAATGATATCCTTTCATTTACATGTTAATCATGGTGCGTGTAAACGAAAGCCTATGTGTTTGTTTTTTCTGGCTAGCGCGCTTTTATTTCACCCCACCACACCACAATGACAAACATTCCCGAACATAATTTGTGGTCGACCTACATCAAATACTTAATACCGCCGGTTTGTGCTTGCAGTGACCTACTTCCAACTAATCGTCTGGGTGGTTACATTCGGGAAGGGTTTGACCAAACCTTGAATACGCACATTTGCATAAACATAAACTTATTTTACGTGTTCACGTGTTGTGCCCAATGACATTGATTAGACAAGGTGTACTCCATTTGTTTGGGGGAAGCATTGGAGGGACATTGAGTTCTAGTTGTTTCCTGATCGGAGAGGAACTGGCTGGTCCGTTTCCGTATCACTCCCGGATTGTTTCGTTGAAAGTGTTGGGGAGTTGACAATATTTTCTCAGGAACCGTTTATCGGAATGGAATGCTTCCGTGCGGAAACGTGTAGTTTTAGTAATTTGGTTGTTCTGTGAAAATTAAAGCATATGTTGATGGAGGCGCCCAGTGTTTGATTATCTACGTGTGCTGATGGAGACGCATGGTTGTTGGTATAATTTTATTTCAATTTATTTCGTTTCGTGATTTAAAATGATGATACGATGGTACCAATGAAGTTGGTATACCGAAAATTGATCAAATAAATAGATCAATTGAATGATTGATTTAAAGGAAAAATAAGTACAACTACAAACTGGAAAACAGACTGTTTACCACAATTGGATGTTTGGCTGTTGAAATTCCATTCCATTCCAATTTCATGATGGGGATGCCATGCTTTGCAATTAACAACTTGTTTTATTCTTTTCGTCGAACAAAAAAAAGTACAATGCTCCCGAATGACTGTAAGATGATAAAATACTCCATACATAAATACTGCACATGCTGAACAAGCATTATGTTGCACGTTGGTTTATGCAACTGACCATGAAAGCATGCACAATGATCTGTAAAGGCAGATGTCGTATATTTTCCTGATGTTCGTGTTCCCCTTTGTATTTCTTGTGAAAACTGTTACATCATACTTGCAAGGTAAATGAGCAAATAACAGCTGGTAGTGCAACGGCAAGTAAAATGTCTGTTGTTTCAGGCAGTGTGCATCGAACGATTGCGGTATAGCGTGTGTTGGCTCGGAAATAATACTCTTTTGAGTTGTACTGATTTTAGACATATTCTTTAGAGACTCCAGGAAGTTTCTGTCTCTTTCTAGTTTGAGAATGGCATTGTGTTGTTTCCAATGAACGATGTTTTAGACAGTTTTCGTTGGAGACTTCCGGAGTTCGTATGGAACCCACTTGTATATGCAATGTCTTCTTTCAGGATGCGCAAAAACGTCACATAAAAATTAGAGTATACAGTATGTCCCATAAAAAAATGCGAAAATCGATACCTCATTTTCAAATAAGTTTTATCATAGAAAATAATTTGAAAAATTTATATTTTATCATGGGCATCGTTTCTTAAGCCTTTGATGATTACATAACCCAATATGGCCACCAATTATATCGACCACCTTCCTCAAACGATGACGGAATCGAGAGCATGCTTACTTAATCTATGAGTTAGTAATTGAGGTCCATACCTTGGCAATCAAAGCTTTCAGGGGGTCAACAATGGGGTGAGCACGTTCACAGACCTTAACCCGAACATATGCCCATATTGAGTAATCCAAAGGATTCAAGTCCGAGCTGCTGGGAAGCCAAATGTAAATGCCCAAAATATCATGTTTTTCTTCAGTCAGCTTAAGTCCTTTTAGTGGTATGCCATGGTGCTCTGAGCTATTGGAAAATGACTTTTAAGTGTGTTCCAAAGCTGGCTTTCATCCATGGCAGCACGTAGTCCTTCCAAATATTCATGAAAACCTTTGAATTATCTCTCAACCCTGCTTTAATAAATGTTGGAGGCATTTTCAAGCCGTTGAGCGTACCTGCCCCGAAAACCATGACTCCGGCCACATGTATGGTTGTAAAGTTGAATTTTACATTCTCCGGAACATCCGCAATCTTATTCGACGAAATAAACTTGTCTGTACGTGTGTTAGATACGGAATCGATGGAGAACATTTTCTCATCAGAGAATACGAACATGGTATGCTTCATTTTAAATGTTGACAACAAATGTTACGTTAGCTCCAGTTGTAGTTGTTTGATTCGTTCCGTTACAAGGTGACGCCTTACCATTGCTCTGGACGAACATTTCATATCATTTTTGACCAACCGATGCATGGTAGTTTTTTAAATAAAGGCTTCTTCAGCCAATTTCCGGATCGATTTGATAAGATTTCGCCTCATTTTGTTTCTCACTGATCTGATGTCCTTTGGTGTGCGAGCGGTCCATGAATGGCCACTTCTCGGCTTCCGTGGACGTGGTCCATTAAGGAGAGGCCGTTGGAAATGGCAAACAGTAGCCAGGTGGCACTCCGCAACCGGTACAATTTGTTTTACTGGTTTTTGGGCGAGCAGCAAACTAATCACAACTTCCTTAGCGCACACTTTCTCAACTTTGTCACTAATGAACCGCTGTTTTTTTTTACATAATCTCAGAGTATACTGTCAGATGATAACAAAAACACATTGAAACAGCAAACAACAGCAAACAAGTACCAAAAAACAAGCATTGAAAACTTTCGCATTTTTTTATGGGACATACAGTAAGTAGTGGACATGTGCTTTAAATTGGGTTGTACCTTCTAGCATTGGTTTTTAATAAACGAAGTTGATAATTAAGTAATAAATGTTGAAGCAAATAAAAGTTGAGGGGGTAGCAAATAAAATGAATTGTGATAAAGATGCTCTGTAAATAATGGAAATTAAATCAATGATTGCTACGGGATTGGCGCTTGGTACATTGTTTTAATTAGTTTTCTTTTAAATATGTTGTGAACAATGTTTAATGTTTTATAACAGCGCATAGGAGCTTTAGTGAAAACGATAGCTAAGTTTGCTAAAGAACTTTATGTTTTAATATCTGATGTTTTCAACACATTGAATATGTAATGGCAAAAATAGTTCCAGTCTTTAATGGAACAAGATCTCTATTAACGCTTGTTGAATTAGAACACTGCTATATAACATCAATCTAACTCATTGTTTTTCATATGGCTTATCGTAGTGTAAGTTTTCGAAGCAATGAAGCTCCGGTGAAAGTCTAATTCGTATTTGAATTAAGCTTTGTGTATCTCCGTACAATACCAATTCTCGTGAAATTTTTTATCCTAATAGACTTATAACCGTGAAAGATGAAAATACGCAATCTCTCCAGTGAGGGATGAAAGTGAAATCCACCCAACCGTGTAGCAAAACCGTGGCCTATTCTCCAATCACCACGACTCCGATTTTCGTTCTGTCAAAGCCAGCCAGAACGTGCTCCAAGCGAACACAAATCCGGCTGGAATCGCCGTAAAGAAAGTCAGATTTGTACTCTTTACTTCGGTTCGTTCGAGGGTGACTGTGTTTCACGATGTTACTAAGCTACCGCCCTTCCCGCTCAGATGGTTTCTGCATTTCGTTATTCTTTTCTTCCGTTTAAATCTCTTTACGCTCTCTTATCGTCATTTCTGATCCTAATCCTCCGTAACGGGCTAAAAATTATTGGCAAGCAGTGGGAAACGGTTATATATTTTTCCTCCACTGGTTTGTGGGTGGGAAGCAAAAGTACGTAGGAGATTACTTGCAGCGTAGGATTGCGATGATTAAATTCAATTTATTTTGCTTGTTTCTTGTTTTTGCCAAAGGAAACCGTTGTTCGAGTGAATCATTATTTCCCTTGTTAAACAATTTTTTTAATGACGAAGAAAATTGAATTTGGAGCTCACTTGTTGCTATTTAAAGTGAAATATTTTCATCAATTTGATTTTACTAAAACTAGGTTTACTGCTTCCCTGGATTCGATCATGAGCAATGGTAGTGTCAACCAGAAATGTGATGAAATAAACAGAGTGAATCTATTATCTTAAGGGCCTCTAAGATGGTTCGAGGATGCCTTATTTTTTAAATGATAATTTATAGACGCTCCGTTGGCAGTTAATAAGTCTCCGGTAATCTGCATTCTAATTAAGTTTAATGCTTTTCATCATCACGGGCAGATCATTTCATCACCATCACGTCGCGTTCAGGTCCTCCTTTAATTAAGCTATCCATCCATCTTGCAGGCGACCGCGTACGCCTGTCCGGGAGGGAGTACGATTGTCCTTTAACCCTTTATCGGACTTATTGAGGGCACGTGCTTTCCGGAAGTCACCGGCGGCTCCGGTCGGTGCTAATGGACCGTCTCGGCATAAGCCGGCCTCCGGTGGCGAGGCGGAATTTGATTGTTTGGCGTAAATTAAGTGCGACCTTCTCGTTTGGCCCAACTCGTTAACCTTGAACGACCACGTTCAGATTGATCCCCTCACCATTTACCGTGGTTGACGAAGTCGAGTGACGTAACAATATTTCGGGATTTTACGGTGAAGATATTTTCTTCTTCCAGCAAACTTGACGTGGAAGGTAACTTCTCTGTGGATGGTGTCCCATGAATGTGTGTGTGCTTTTGAGAAGTTTTGAAAATCGCACCGATTAGGCGTCCCGAAGAAAACTATCAAACTCAACAGAGGAAGGAAATGGTTGCTTGAAATTTTAATCATTTAATGAATATTAAATCGCATCTACCCTATCATCTCGATGACATCTTTGTCGAGGTACGGTCTTCCAAAGCCCTATTTATTCTTCCTATCGTATTGTCTTTCTGCTGGTGGTGATGGCTGGTAGTGAATCTCTACATGTGCCATACGGAGATATTGCTCTTACGATGCTTTAGGGGTTCGGCGAAAGCTGTTGAGCTGTCGCGGCATATCACGCACCTGAAGGCATTTAATGTCTCGGTGAAACCGTTGCCTAGCTACTTGCCTCGTTTACGCTCAGCCACGAGACAAACCACGATGTACACTCAGACTCCACGTGAAACCATTTCACCCTAAGCTTTTATTCCACAGATTGCAGGACATCTTATGGTTTCGTCGAGACGATCGACTATTGAAAACGTAGAATAACCCCCGAGAGCTGGGTGGGTTCGGCTTATGCTAATCCACCCGTTATGTGCACCCGGACAGGTGTGTTCGTCGCGTTCGGTAGCGTACAGTGCAATAATATTTCCTTCGAAACTTCCTCCGTTTCGACGAACGAAGCTTAGCCAAGAGGAAGGACGGTAAGAAAGGGTAGGATTGAGAAAGCAATAATCAAAGCGGTGTGTTGATTAAATTTCTGCGTATGGCTTCCCCGACGAAAAAATTGAATTGTTTCATATGATCAGCGTGAAGCACATGTTGACGCTTTATGAAATCTGCAAATTGAAGAATCAGAATCAAATCGCTTTAACGATTCTCCATATTCGTACATGCTGGTAAATGATTTTCAAATTGTGTAAGTTTTTGTGTAGTCCATGGTTTTGTTATATCAATAGTGGTTGTAACACATTTTAAAGTATTTCAGGAAATATTTTAGGATCAATGTCATATTTTGTGTAATAGATTTACTTACATTACACAGGGTTAACAGTTTGTTTAGCTCTGATTAAGATTTTTTTGAAACGATAATGTGTTACAATTTTTAGACAGTTGTTTTATTGTTCTTATAAATTGTTCACAAACTTTATTTACGTTTAAAGCGTTTTTTTCAATAATTGTGAAATTTTTAAGTAATTATAATCGTTACTAATTTAACTGTAATCGTTAGTTCTTTAATGTTTTGTGTCAGCCAGTGCAATTACTGGGCTGAACTCTTATTGAAATCACAGAATATATTTTTGCGTGATGAATAAATTCTTTTAGTTGTATTTCCTAAGGGTTTGTGTTATAACTCACAAAGGTTCTGTCCTGCATTATTATTTTGCCTCAATCGCCAAAGCTTACGTAGGACCCTAAAGCATAGTTTTATATTTTTGCATTAATTTAGTCATCAAACCTGTGCTTTCTCAAACGGATGATCAGCTGGATTTAGAGATTAGATTATCACCGGTTTGTATCCTCTAGAGGGGTGCAAATAAAGCTCCCCAACCCTCGGTGGAGAGAAAGGTTCCAATTTTAAAGGATATGGAATAATTTATGCTCCCACCATTAGTTAATGGGCTGCCAGTCGAAAAACTTTGCGGACCTTTTTTTCTGATGGTTACCTCGGTCGGACTCGAAACTGAAACAAATGGAGGCGATGGTCGCTTTCTTTAGTCAGATAAAACTAAAATTTAACTTGTCAGCCAGCATACCAGCGAACGCGTTAGATAAGTCCCTTCGCCATTCGGTTTCGCTCGAAGTTCAGCTTACCAGCCTAACAAAACGGTCGAGCAGGCTATAAATATTTATTACGACATAAATTACTTTCTAAACCACTCATCGGTGCCCAAATTGGGCTTCGTAAATCTTCACCTGTGTTCTTATGGCTAATCCACCCTTAGCGTTCGAGGGAAGAAACAGAAGAGGGCGAAAAACTCCCAGTCACTTCCGCCAGCAGGTTAGGGCTTAGCATCATCTTGTGGGCAACCCGTCGAGGAACGCGCGAGAAGAACGACCAATAACACTGGCAGCAACTAAAGTATGCAGCAACAGTAATCACTCACACGTTGGCTTGCCACACGGGAGTAGGAGAACTTAATCGAGAATCACGTCATTTCCGATCAATCTCGACGAGGAATGTTAATTTCATTGTGCGGAAACCACAAGGATTTCTTCTGCCTTGGGCTGGTCATTAATAATTCAAGCCAAATTTCACGTACGGGCCTGTAGGAAATTGGAAAAAAATGCGAGATTGTTTTTCACAAGAATATTAGAAGCAGATCTGTACACTAGTTTCTGTACCTTCACTAATCAGTGTGGGAGAAAGAAGTACGATCAACATAAAGTTTCAACTGAAGTTCATTCTTTTATTTTATATATATTTTTGCAAAAAAAATGTAAAAATGTGATGAGGAAAATAACTAATAATAATACGTAAAATAGGTATTGAATACCCATACGCATATATCAATTCAATGTCATGCGATCACCAGTTGATCGCAATCCGATATTTTGAACTTAATTTTGATGTTTCTATAACAAGCTCTAGCTATCGAAAATTGAGCTCTCGAAAAACCAGCTCCGATAGCATGAGGTAAATTGTAAACCTACACCCTAAAGTTCAAAAGTGTATGACGATACGAAAAGAAATTGAATGCCCAAGCTTGGAGAAAATTAAGTTACCCCTCCGCGGCACACAAGCCCAACGCTTCATCACGATGACACTGTTTTTGTTTTCCTCCTCATCAACATCAACATCATCCACTTTGCCTCACTTGCGTGCGCCTTGCTGCCTTTCAACGGCTGTCAGCGGCTGCCGACAAACAGGCGGAATGGAAATGGAAATGAAAAGACGGACAGAAAGACTGCGCGATAGCATATGGTTGACATGACATGCGTTGTTCATCTCATTAGCGACGTCGTACGGGGGGAGTTGGTCGTTTCGGACTGGGTTGTACTTTTTACCGTTGTTTTGAACACTATTACTGTGAGTGATACCCTGGGGTGCTTGGGAGTGATATATTGAGATGATTCTCCAGTTGCCATACGTTAGCCTTGAATGAAAATGTCACCATTCTTCTTGTTTTTTTGACAAATATGCATCCCGGAAGTATGTAATGAACAATGTTCGTTCCCAATGGGAAGGGAGAAAGTATTCTTAAGTTTCCGGATGGGAAATATGAACATGGTGTGGATCATGTGACAGGTTTCTTTTGCCATACTGTACGTTGAAAGTTATTCCTTGGTCTGACGTTTGGAAAGTATTTCCATTTATTGCTTATAACACGGTTTAGTAATGTAAAAATAAGTTGAAGTTTTTGTTTGTTTCAGGAATATTTTTGCGTATTTCACGCAGTTAATTTAGGAAATTTCTAGATGCACTGCATTAAAAAGACTATTCAGGAAATGCTTATCAGGAAACTTATTCAGGAAACAGAAAAAAAGTCTCCTGAATTAGTTTTTCATTTGGAAGATTGCTCCTTTACTCAGAAAAACGATCGTTAAGTATTTAAAGTATCTGCAATCGCATACATTTCTGTGCGTAATAAAAACTCACGCTTTTACTTGTGACCCTTCAAGGGATACAATGTTACGTGGCGAGATACAAATAAATGTAATAAACAATCCCACTGAAACGGCTAGTCGATCATCGATAAGTAGTACCAACCTCTAGTAGTCTGCCATTGCTCGATTTGTGGTTAACCGATGAAACCTATACCGATCGTTTATCACACTCTCACTCCCACTGCGGCTTCTCCCATCACTCCAATATCCAATTATGTTCTAATTAATTTGCAGAAACTGTCTCCAGCTGCGTGACAACCGCAACAGCATCTCGAATCTTGCTTCGGGCGCTCGTGTTCGGGCCGGCCGACAGTGAATTCATGAAATAATCAGTTTGGATCTCAGTTTGATACACTAGATTTCATCCCCAGCGGGAGTACCTTGCCTCCTGGGTTTATGCGGACGCCCGTCCGGTGGGTGGTACGCAGTAGGACAGTGGAAATCAATTTCGTTTTTCTGAGCTTCTTCTTGGAGCTCCCAGACAAGTTTGTACATAACAGTAGATTGAGCATACGGAAAGAACCGGTAAATCAACAAAAAACTATTTTTATCAGCCACGCTATTTTTATCACAATGGAGCATTCAATATTATTCTGGACAAAAATTTGAGGTTCTTGACTTTGCTGGTCATTCTTAGAATTTGGTTAACTTTATCATAATATATACTTCTATCAGAACGGACTAAACTAGGTAAAAGGTGTGTGAAAATATGTTTTCCTACGGAAGATAGTTTATGCTGAAGCCATGTTTAATCAAAACATTCGCTAAATTTACGTCCACTCCGTGTCCTCTTTTGAAGGCATCTGTTTTTTCTACAGTCACTCTAATTTTTAAAACTCGATTGTTGTGGTCCGACTAGGTCAATCTTTCAGGTAGACATGAAACGAGGGCAAAAGTACGTGCAACAATACTGTGCCAACGATAAGACTGATAATTAATCTTATTAAAAGCAAAAGCGGCCGCTTTTCGCGGGTTTGTTGATTTATGTGCAAAACTTCAGCGTCGTATTTTAGGGGTAGCTTTCGGGCTTGGATGAGGTTTGCTATTGTTAGATTTGGGTCGGTTACGCGCTCAAAAACACTGAATAAAACGAACAATAAAAAATAACGTATGGCAGGTTGCGGAACGACCGCCCGCAGTGAAATATCAGTTCCGGAGCTTTTTTACTCAAGCACACGATTGAAAAGTTTACGGCTAAGCACACTGCTAATGAAGCTTGAATTAAGGAGTTTGCTTCATTAACCGAGATTTTTGGTTTGTTTTCGTAAAACAAAATCAGATAGCCTTTTGGCATCGCAATAATTTTGAATAAAGAAGAGTGTGAATGTGTTGGAATGCTGTTATCCTACAAGTTATGTTTTGCAAGCTTTAGTCGATGAAAAAAAAATTAAGTAAGGCAATAATTCAAACCATTCATTTATGTTTTGCAAGCTTTAGTCGATGAAAAAAAATAAGTAAGGCAATAATTCAAACCATTTCTGGTACTCAAATTAAGCTGCCGGCAATTGTTCAAAACAATTTTTTGGATTTGAAGCTTGGATTGTTACCTACTGCCATTGAAGATTTTCGTCACAAACGACAGAAACCTGACGTATATCTCGTAAATGAAACAATGGAAATAAACAGTAGGCCATAAATATGTTGCCATGATTAAGCAAAATGGTCGCAAAAAGGAAAACCAGCAGATCCGTGCAGCACAATAGATGCGCGCGAGGCGCACATGTTGAGCGTCGACCATTTTCACATCCTGCCGGGATGAAATGTGACCGCAGAGTGTGGATTTGTTTTTGTTCCGTTAGCTCGGGGCGGAGACTCGATCCCAGAGACAGGTTCAGTTTCTCCTCGAGGATGATTAATTGTACGGCTTTTAGCTGTATGGGGCCTGGTTTCACGGCCTTTCTTTCGTGAAAGTTCCACCTATCGCATGCCGTTAAGCATTCTCTACCGTAATTTTCTTTCATTTTCCGTACCGCGGTGGATCAGCTGGAAGTCGGTTTACGGAAAAGCGCCGGTCGGTGAATGAAGAAAAATTGTTCTACCCACTTGCTTGCTCGCAGCTCGCGGAGGAAACAAGGTGGAATGCGCCAACGTGCTTGCGTTAGTGAACCCAAAGCGGATGGAATTTGCACGTGAACTCGTGGGTATCTGCAGCACCCAAAAAGGTATCGCCATGGTCGGGTTTGTGAGAATTGATGAACGGCGCGTGAGCTGAGCAGGATTAAGCTGGGAGAGAAGCCAGATTGCTGGAGCCTGCTGTGTGGCTCGAGTGGAGGCTGGATTACGCGTGGATCCGGTGTGGGTAGGAAAATAAATTTATTTTTTCTCTACCATCCGATATAATGCATTTTATTGCCGTTTTTCGTACATCGAGGAAGGAGGAACTGTTTTTTTTGGTTGGTAAAGTCCAGTGAATTAGCTTACGGATGGCCGTAGTGGGTTGGATTTTCACGGAACTCAGAGATTGCACGAATGTATCTACAGTAACTCTGTCATTTAGTAAACATTGTATTTTATGGGCATGTTATATTATACAATTAATTTGGCTTATTCTGTTTTCAAACCAATTACTAAATGTTTAAGGTTATAACATAAAGCGACATACACGACGAAATTATTCAAACATAAGGCCATAAGTTTATTATTTTCAGATATGCCCCCCATATGTTTTCAAGAAATGGAAAAATTATAGAAAAACAGGAAAAACGTAAACGCAAATTTGTATTTTGTTTGGCTCCACAAAACGTATACAACTGAGGCAAATATTTGTGATTGTTATTTGAATAATATTTCAAAACAATCTAAATTTATTTTATTTTTTTTTAATTGTTTTAAGCCATTCAATGATTGTGTTTGTGTCTAAGGTGTTTTTCTTTCTAGTTCGAATGTTCTAGACAAAACTCTGAAAACAGTACCGACGTGTTACATTGTTGTATTGTGGAGAAAATTAAATGTACAATTTTACGAAAAGCTGATGCAGTTGTCGCCCGATGATGCGAAACGAAAAGACTCGTTTGGAGATTTTTGTTCACCCTTGACTGCGTTGTCTTGTCGTAAAGTTGACTGCAAAAGAGTGTCCTTCCTGTGCCTTTTCGGTTTGCTTTGGTGACAATGCATGCACTTCCGATTTTCGTTACGATAGTGCATGTATGGAATGAATGAAAACAGGCTCTGTTCGTTTTCCTAGCAATCATCATCATCATCATCATCATCATCATCATCATCATCACCATCATCACCATCATAACCATTTCCATGGCCGGCAATTGTCACCATTGGTGCCAGCCCCGATACGTCCATGGCAAACAGATTGCTGCGGTAAAGAGGAGTGATTTTACACGGTGAAAAGTCGAACCATATGTGTGTGTAAGCATCAGACAGAGAAAAGCATCACCGCAAATGGGACGGCTGTGGTCGGTTAGCGTTGCAGTGCTTCCGGCGTAAAGTTTTCTGAAAAATTATTTTTCTCCAGCCCTCTTTCTCCACTCTCTGTTCCGGCCCTGGCGAAAGGATGTGGTTGTGTTCATCCGGTTTACGTTTCTTTTTTTTCTGGCAAACGACTACAACGCATCCTGACGCCAGAATGGAATAGCAGGAGGAAAGAAAAAATCAACTACGTAAACGGTGGTATGACAGGTTTAGCTGGAGTGATTTATTTTCCACCCCATTTCCACGTTTGTCTGTGAAATTTTCTCTCCCCCTTTCGCTCTTTTCTAAGTTGAGGATGATGCATCTGTGGCTTCGGTGGGGGAAACTCCGACTCCAAGCGAAGATTTTTCTCGTCAAGGCGCCCGTTTTCCACTTTGTTGTAGAGCACATTAACACACTTGATCGCTCAGCATACGGTTCAGCTTAACCTCCAGCATCCCCACATGTTGATGCATAATATTTTCTTGCACACCTTCTTTTGCCCTTAACGTAGGTGATTTATCAAGGTTTGAAAAATTTGCATTTGCGGCGGCGAAGCTGTTGTTGTGAATGAGTTTTCAATAACCGTCTCGGCCGGTGATTTATGAGCTGCAGTGTTTCCGACACACGGACGACAAATCGTTTGGGGATGTTTTCTGTTTGTGAACGCCGGCTTAATGCTGGTGAAAATGGACATTTGTCACATGAAAAAATAGAAGATTTTTTTATATTTCCATGAATTGCTGTAAACAAAATTCAAAAACTATCAATTATTTACAACTCTTACATCATGGGACATAAGCTTTTACTAAGAATCATTAAAGAGCACAAAACATAATGAACGTCTTTCTCTCAAACCATCCCTCTTGTCCCAGCTTCAATATAATATTGTAGAAGGAAAAGAAGGTGTTCTGCAAACCTTTTCGGCCATTCAAGTTCTCTGCCACTTTGCAAACATTTAGCCTATTTTTAGCCTTGTTTGATTTCTCCATCCTTTACTTCCGCATTGCAACACTCGATGGTACGGCTTTCAAAGGTTTGCTTGACGAAAAATTGGCACCGGAAAAACACCTTTTCTAGCGATCAAAAAACCGTTTTGCTTTAAGCTTCTCAACAAGAACCCGGGCCAAGGCGGGGTTTTGCACCAGGAAGAGCAATTAATTAAAGGCTATTCAAAATGGTCGGGAACCGCCAGAATCTTTTCACTCCACGCTGCAAAATTTATGCAATTATTTTTCATCTCCAAGCCCTTCTTGAGAACTTACTGGGTGGATGGGTGTACGGCATGCGGCCGGTTTGTCTGTCCGGAAGGTGTTTGGTGTTGAAAGTAAAGAAAAAGTGGCAACTTGCTCTTGCAAAGATGATTTATTTGCTTCAATCGCAGACTGGTAGCAGAGATTTCGTACAATCATTTGCAGCGTCTTGAATAAGTCTCCTTAACGAGCTTTGGCTGATTGAATGCTTTATTGTAATAGTTCTTGCCGGGTTTCGGTGAAATAAAATAAAATGAATTTATAAAAATAATTTTGCCACACTCTTTCAACAAACTGTGGCATCAAATGAAATTTTATTTGTTCCTTTCTTCTTGTTTGCTTCCATTCCATGACAAATAGTAACTGTCACAATCGACAAAGAATGCGGAACAACGATTTCCGCCTGTTATCGATTTCTACAAACTGAAGTTACTTCCCCCCTTGCGAGTTATGGAGCTTCCCCCAAGAAACACGCCTAAACAGAGTTGCTAGGCTGACCGGTATCGATTTAGCATTTGGCATGACTGCTTACGATATTTGCCTTTGCTGCTGCTTGGACTTTGTGTCATGGAATTGGTAGGCGGGGTTTCACATAAGGATTTTTGAGTTACGACGAGTTTAAAACTACAGCATAAGCCCATTATGGAGCTGGATGGGTTTGTCTCGGGTAAGCCCCGGGTGTAAGAAAACACCAATAAGCGGAAGTTGTCCAATTAATTTGTTTGCACTGTTGGGCACGGTAAACTTCAATCAATTCTAAATCGAAATACCATTGTTTTCGCTCAAATCGGCTCAATGAATTTCGCACGACGATTCAAGTTTCTCTTAATATGAAAAAAGTTTTGTAAATATATTATTTGTAAGGATAGTCAATAGACTTTCATATTGAGTTGATCATGATAATGATTGTGAATTTTGTGAAAGAGTCATAGGAAGTCACATTTCGCAAAATATCAAGATATTGATAATGTTATTGATAATTACGGTTTCTGCAAATGAGTAGTATTGAGAATGTCGCACTGACACGATCATATTTATTCGTTGGAATTATCCTTTTCATTTTGAATACATGTCCTGGAAAATTCTTCATTGGCAACTAGTGACTCCTAGTGGGGAAAACGAGAAACATCGTCCGAATGTTGTCTGAAGTTTCGTATGTTTTCACGTAGAGGGCGCTTTACTGGAGTCGAAAACGGCAGATGTCCGTAATTCGAATGAACAGTTTGAAGTTAAATTTCTGGTTTTGAATAAATGTTATTATTTTTCTTATGTTTTTTTTCATTATTTTCTGTATGACGGACCGTGCCGTATTGTTGTTTTTCTTATGATCTTATGCTTAGATTTTTCTAATTGATTTTTGTTTTATTTTTGTAAACAGTTTAAGCATAAGTACTATATTGTCATCTTGCAACTAATTATGCATTTCTTGTTTCTCGTTTTCATTTCTAGCTTTGATCTGTTGCTGTTATTGAAAGTAACAACCATGTGTCGTCGGCTGCTGGAAACAGAAAGGATTTATGCTCGACTTGGTTGCGGCACCAGGCGCCTCCATCGGAAGTAGATTCATCCCTTTCGCGAATGTAGCTGTAGAGAGCCGATAGTGTTCCTTTCCTTCGAGTTTCGCACCGCGCGCCAACGACTGGTGAGGCATCTGTAGGGCCGGAAAGCCAGTCCGGCCGCCGAAACTGCTTGGCAGTGTCAGGGAAGGGAGCGACAGAAACACCAACGAAGCCACCATCAACAGCATCAGGCACCGGCGGAGGCAGGGGGCGAGAATGGCGAAACACCACCGCGTCCCGACGCTGGCGGAAAATATCAATCGCTCGCCCCGGCTCAGCTACCTCTCGTCCCACTCGCAGTCGGCCTCGTTCATGAGCGAGGCGGGCGAGATCACGGAGCTGATGGCGTTGGATGAGGCGGAAAATCTGCTGCACGACCGGACCGCCTCGGTGCAGGTGATCAGTGGCGGTAGTGGGGGCGCACTGTGCGGCAGCTTCGGGAGCTACGCGAGCGGAACGCTGGCTGGGCAGCTCACGCCCGGCCGTTTGGTGGCCGCTACCGGGCTCGGAGTTGCACCCGTCGGAGCGGCCAACGGGGGTGCGGGTGCCGGAGCGGCAGTGATTGGTGGCGGCGGTGTGAGTCCGGGTGTGGGCAGTTTCGGCGATGGCTGCGAACGGTTCGAGGAGCTCGGCATCAGCTTCAACGAGCAGCTGCTGTATGGCGTCGGCGGAAAACTGCTGCCCAGCTCGCCGGCCGTAACGATCGTGGAGATGGCCGGCGGGGTGGGGGCGGCCGCGCTGAGGCAGAAAAACTTCAAGCGCAAATCTATGGCCACCGCCGCCATCGTCGCGTCCGGCGAGCAAACGTCACTCAATGCGATCGGTGAGTAGGTGGAAAAACGTTCCACTCTTCAGGTTTATTTTCCCCATTTTTCACCGATTGCAAAGAAAAACTAATGGCCTGCAAGGGTAAAGCTTTCGATCGGGTCAGTGCTTGGGGAAGGTTTGCTAGGCTTGCATGCTGTTTGCACAAGTTACGATCGTTTCAATGCTCATTCAAGTGGTGGAATTTCATGATATTTCGAATTAAAATGGCAAGGAGTACAAATGGTTTGTACATGTTTTTATTCGCTTGTTTAGACACAGTATGGTTTACAAACGAGATCAACTAGAAATGATTAAACGTACTTGAAAGCTTGTTAACTCATTACTTTTTACACTATCGATCTGTAATTCAAACAGTGCTGCATATGCATTTCTAATGTTAACCTGTTGTAGGCCTTACGTAAATGATAAAATACAAAGTATTTATAAGAAATTTGCAATAGAGTATGTTAATTATTTAAAATGTCTCAAAAAAGTAAATTTTCTCGGAGACTTATTTAATTTAACATGTATAAAAATTACCCAAACCAACTCCTTTTTTTAATAACACGCCTTTTGTACGTTTTTCACCACTTTTGATGGACAGCCGATTCATTTGTTAGACAAACGATTTCCTTCCCTTTCCAATTCTTCAACGTCCCAGATTGGGTTGGGCTGATCGATTTGTGTGTGGCTTGTTCGAAACTTCGATTCCGAAGCACCGCTTACACACACACACAGACACACCCTCATCACCGGGGGGGTGCCAAAAATGGGTAATTTAATTCACGGGTCGGGAAAAGTTTTCCCCGCGACGTGAAGTTGAAATTGAAAGTAAACAATCTTACGCGCCCGGCGCAGTGTTTTGTGACCGTTGGACGGGGACCGATTGAACTTTCCGAGAAGGCCGAGCCGGGCAACTTTCGTCTACTAGTGAAACGAAAACAAACAAACTTTTCGCGAGGTACGGTTGATATATATTTCTGTTTTCGGTAACAATTTTGTTCTACCCTGCTTAGGCGTCTCATTGTCTTTTGTTACGCAAATAAAACGTTTTCATAATTTTGATAATTCAAAACCATTTCCAGTAGTAAAGAGGATAGATGTAACATTAGAAGAGTATTGTTTTCGATTTGCAAAGGTCTTTCTCTACACACTATTTATGGTTCTAATTTTCTTTTTAAGTAGCAGCATTTAATGTCATAAATTATCTACGACATATTATGAGCAAAAAGCTTTTCACCTAAAATGCATGTCACTTGAGCTATTACATTTAAACGATTTTCATTTTTTTCTTTTTTCCCGACTGCGTTCTACGGACTTTGTGGTACAAAAAATCACTTTCACTTCACGAACCTGTTGCAACGTCACGTTCGGCAGGGTTACAACTGTCGGTGGACCGTGGAGGACCGCAGGAGTGGGGTGAGGCGACCCGAAGCTACGTGAAGGCCCAGCGGCGGCATGCAGGACGCGCCACCTTCCAGGGCCAGGTGTACAACTTCCTCGAGCGTCCGGCCGGCTACAAGTGCATTGTCTACCATGTGTCAGTGTGAGTATTCCTCCGTTAGGATTAAATATTTCATGTGAACTAAATTGAATTTTGAGCCTAAAATAAGTACATGTTCCTGAAGAATGATGAAAGAGACCTCCTACTTGGATGCAAACTATCGAGAACTGACTCTAAAGAACCCGCAGGACTTACCGAGGAAGGTCAAATGGGTTTGTTTTCCTAAAACCGAACCAACACCAGGAACCGCCCTGATGATATTCAACATCGATTGTTCGACCCCCATTCGATTGCTTCAATATGCAGCGAGGCATGAATTGTAGCTCAGTAAAACGCTCGTACCCTGTTTTCCCTGGCGTACCAGAAGAGTCGTGCATGTATCGATTGATTTAAATATTTACCAAAACCGCCCCGCACTTGCTTCCCCTGCTGACTGCTCGCTCGGGTGAAAATGGAAATCGTAACATACCGCGCACATGGTACGGTTGAGTGCTTTCTTTTTGCCTCGAACCCGGAACATTCGCTGCGTTTTCCGGACGTAGCGGAAGCAAATTGGAACTGAATGGAACCGTACCGTGTCTGGTTTGGGACTGGTAGCCATTTGTGCGTAAGTGTGTCTGTATGGCGACAGTTGCGAGTAGATGGCAGTCGGTGGAAGGGACGCTCACGCTCGGAGTGGCAGAAAAGCCATAGTTGAATCAACAGTTGCTGCATGCATTAGAAAGCAACCGATTGCAGCTCCAGGTCCCATGGAGCGTTTTCGGACGGACTCTTCTCTGCAATATGCACACAATGTGCCTTAATTACCGTCCGGCTTTGTGTTGGCTGCCAGGAATGGAGCGACGACGCAATCGTACAACGATTATGAGGATGATGAGGGCAATTGAATCGATTTACAATACCCATGTTGACCCTGCTTCCAACTTCTCGGCCAAGTTCCCCGGGGCTCGGCCTTGTCGATCGACCATTCTGGAGCTTTCAGGACGAGGACCAGCATGCGTGGACCTTGAATTCGTATGGGAGTGTATAATTTTTTAAACTGTTTTGTATTGTGATTGGTTTTATTTGGTTTTTGTTCTGCTGGAATTTATAGGGTAAGTGCTTCTATAGTGGTGCTAGTACCAATAGAGGAGTTAGTGGAATAAAATCCTAGCTCTACGAAGAAATAATTACTATAGCGTTATTTGTCCTTGTATGAAATGATCTTTGCTCTTTTGCGGAGTGTTCAAAAGATAAATCTTACCACTGCTTAACATATTAAGGCACCAAAATTCAATTTTCCCAAACAGGTTGTACTAATATGCTGGATTTCTTAACAATTTATCAAGAGTGCCATGATTTCCTTAAGGCAATAAATATCCGCAAATAGCATTAGTTTATGAAGACCAACAGATCGGTCCATAAGTAATTTGTCCATTCTGTTTGAAATATGCTTCAAACATAAAGTACAGTCAAAACGTATTCAGTATTTCCAAGTTGTCCAAGTACTATCAGCACTATAGGAACACGATACCACCACTATAGGAACCATACCACTATTAAAGGAACAACTGGCTACGAAGAAATAAATGCATTTTTTTCGTGTATATTAAATGATAAACAATGAAAATTGACGTTTTTCTGAAGAATAATGGTGTTAATATCATAATTGGTTTAAAAAGTAAAATATTTTGTTCTTGACATTTATAAAGTACATAATTTTGTAAGTTACATTACTAAGTGCGCCACTATTGGTACCGGTAGTTTTTGCAACAAATTTAAAAATTATGATAAGGTAATCTTATATTTTTGTTAGGTTTTTTCATTCGTCAAACTAAATTAACAAACGGTTATGTTTAATTTTAAAATGGTACCCCATTTAAAAAATTTCGTACGTACTTAAATCTGTGTCTTTACAAACAATAGTAAAATTTATTAGAAAAAGCGTGCCGACATTTCATGAGCAAGTATTAAGTATTAGATGGAACTGAATGTTATTATTTGTAAGGATTTCAAACCATAAGGATTTTTGTTATAGAAACTTCTAAAATCTAAGAATGTTTTTACTTTCATAGAAATTTTCAAATTAGTTTTAGACTTTAACTGGAAAATAGACACATGAATCTTCATGCACGAAGTTGATTTTACTTAAAGTTAAATAGTAACGAGAAAATTGTAATTTTTTTGAGATATTTAATAACAAGCTGAAGAGATTCAGTTACTTGCTAACATTTCATTTTTAGCTTTATTTGCAAATGCATATAAAAATATATTATTCTGGACAGATGGAAACTTAATGTCTCTCAGTCAGGTCGAAAGACAAGCTGATGGTGGGAATACACAACAAACAGAAATGGAAACAAGCATCATTTGTCAAAACGCCATCCAGTAGCACATCTTTCATTGCCACGTGTGTACGTGTGTATGCCCACGGTTTAGGTATAAAAAGATAATGCTCTAACAGCACGACACGCCAAACAGCGGCAAACGGCGACACGGCCTACCGGTGGTCCGCGGAATCGATGACGCATTAGAATGCATAAATGTAAATTATTAACGATCCTCCACCGGGGCAAGGTTTTTGATCACAACTTTAACAAACACACACTCACAACGTCCACACAACCACAAGGGCCCCTTCGTCCTCGCTGCACGGTGAAGGACAACGGCGTGTTTCTGTGCCGGTGCTTAACGGAATAAAACTTTGATCACGGAAAAGCAAACATAACGACCGACGCGATGTGCTTTATTTCGTCTTGCCAAAACGGAAATGTAGCCTGTTCGGTTTCCGGTTACCACCAGACCGCCAGATGGTGGACATAAAACAGACCCCCTGCCACCGACCGACCAACCGGACGGGGTGGCGAATGGGGTTTCGGTTGCGAGTCCTGCTGGATGCATAGAGGTTCACATTGCCAGGGCCAGTAATTGGGTCACATGGATATGAATAATTGTCACGCCAACTTTTCTCGCTTCTAGTTCGGAAAACAGTCCACCACGGAGGGAGAGAGAAAGAGAGACAGATGAAGAGTGTGACAGAAAGGGATGGAAATAGAACGAAAGATAGAAAAAGAAAAAGCGAGAGAGCGAAAGAGAAAGGATAAAAGTGTGATATATTTTTTATTTCCTTTTTATGATGCCCGCTATTTTTTGTTCTTTCTTTTTGTCACACCTTCCGGCCTCCCGGTGGAAATGGAATTCGCGCGTACGCTTTCGTTTTCCCGACGACTAGAACTCCAGTGCCTTCCTTTCCTTTTCGCTATGTATTCTGGAAGCAATCTGGATCTGTTCTTTTTTGGGCCCGGAATGTTTTATGTGTGTCGGGGAAAACTCCGAGCATTCTCGTGATATTGCGGCGTCATAAAGTGCAAACATCAAGCAGATTTGTCGCGCAGGTGACGGCGTTTTGTTCTGCCGTTTAGTTGCTTATGGGAAGAAATACGAGCGTGGCTCACGTTCCCGCTGGCATATTGGACTAGTTGGGTGGTTTAATTGTTTTCACGTTTCGGTTTCGGTGTCGTTTTGTCCGGAAATATATTCTCTTACTAAACATTTTTTCTAGGAAGTATTTAAATCACCAAATCACTCGCTACTAGCTTTTAATTAACAATAACTAACTGTAAATATAACTCTTATACCTTAACCATACTTTAAATTTCTATCGTTTCAAACCTGATTTAAGCTCTTCAAAGAATAAACTATTCAAATGTAGAAAAGTCATTAAAGGAATAATCAAGCCGATAATGAAACAGAACTTTTAAGATCCAACGTCTTTTGCTCACATAAACATAAAATAGGTTGGCAATGTATAATTTAAATGGATGTTCAGGGAATTTACACAACACTTCAGATTCAGTAAAAACGCAATATATGAACGTGAAAATTTCAGTCGACTGGCAAAATATCAAAATCGTGGAAAATAAAAGATAACAATGATGTAAACGAAGTCATTCGAAGTTCGTTGGGAAATTCAAAAGTACGATAGTAGTCACTTACATTCTCCGAGTTTATTATTCATTAAATAAAAGGTGGAAATCAAATTATCCATCTTTGATATAAATAGTCCCAATAATTAGTGAGAATCGATAACAAACACCAACAAATAAGAATTTCGGAATCAATTTCATACTCAATTCACTCAACGCTTCCCGCTTAACACAAGTAAAAATTCCTCGTTGATGATTAAAATCATGTGACACGGAAATAAATGTAAACCCCATGCAAATGCATATCGTTTGATCAATAATTCCGTCCTTTCATCGTACATAACCCGGGGCGGCGAATTTTCCGCAGAAATCTATTGAAGTGAAAATGAAATCATGCCAGATATGGCTTCATTGGCGCTGAGATGATATTTTTAAATTGCAATTCTAGCGTACGTGGGTATCAACAGCTGAATGCACTCAGCGGCTGCAGCGGTATATGAAAGGAAGTTTAAATTATTCAACCGATTGCTTTTCGCCGTCCCAGCGGCCATTTAGCGTGCTGGCAAAATGTTGGATTCCACGTACCGAGGTGGACACCGGAAGCGTCATTGGATTAATTAAATTAATCGTTGTTTAATGAACGCCATTGAAGAACGGTCAATATTTTAACGCAAAAGCAGCACCCACACGCTCGCCCGGGAGTTTGTATGCATGCGTACGGAGCGTGAAAGGCTTCGCTACGTTTGTCGCACGTACGCCCAATTGCATTGCCGGGGAACCGTTGGCCTGCCATTGTATCTAGGAACGGGCCAGGCGAACGATGCATCGACGAACACGACGAGCGCACGTAGGAAATTAATTGCAACATAATATTTAATGGTAACCCCCCGGCGGGTCGTACTGGTCCGGTTTGTAGCTCCCCCATCGGTTTTGCTTCGTGTGGAATGTAATTTAAAACCCGTTATCCTTCCGGAGACTCGATAGCCCGAGTTTCTGATGGCTTCTGAACATTGACACGCAGAGGATTAGAGTTCGGTTCGGATTCGATTGGAGCGCCGAGATGGATTGAATTGCAGGAGGGTTTGCAATAAATCTCAATTGATGGGCGACAGATTTAACCGGAATCTCTTGATTGTACTGCAGTAAAGCACAGTATATTTTATCGCATTGATAGTTAACTAATTCCAGTGATTCTTTTAAGTCAACGTATTGAATGGGGTGTCAGTTCTATGGATTTCTGAATTCATTACTCGAATGGTGTTTTAATTTTTAATTATCTGCATCGTGTTATTCTTAACTGAGCTCAAATGTTTCTCTTCTCTGATATAAATTAAATTTTGTTTCACCAACAATTAATGTTTTACATGGATCAAGAAGTAATTAAACTGTTTCACAGTATGATGCAACTCTGCCTGTTTCCCAGTATGATGAACTGTTTAATGTAAGAAAAACGTAAGAAAAAATTTATTTTTAATTCTAAAGTTGTAAATATGAATTCACTGTTCCGAAAATTTTGTAGCAGGTCGATTAATTTACGTAAACCAGAGGGGACAAAAAAAGGGATTTTATGTTGATGGGAGAATCGTGAATTGATTTGCATCCAGTTCAACCCATCAATATCAAAGTGCGTAATTGACTATTTATTGTATCGGTCACGTACGTTTTGCACGACATGGTCTATGAACATAACTCATCCCGTGCCGATTGTTGGTAACAGTTCCTCTTTCAGAGAACTGCTGGCTGTTGTTGTCTTACCCTACCCAATCATCGCTACCAACTGACTCACAATGGCTGCCGTTGACAAAGTTGACGAATCCAACCGATGCTGGTTGATGCTGGTGCTGCCGTACCGCATGTCCGACAATGTTGGTGGCAATGCTGTGGGGAGGTTTTGCTCATTTGATCCCTTCCGGTCGGTTTCCGGTCGGTCGACTCCCGGACCCCGGGACGCCCTTCTCAGCTTCCCTACTCTTATCGCTTCTCAGACGCAGCGGTTATTGCGGTGAACCCACATGGCTTCACCGAAGGTTTGCGGACCCTTTATCATCCAGGCAGGACGACCGAATCCCTGCGGAAAAGCGGGATCACATCCGTGCCGTCCACACGGCGTGTGTTTAGCCTACCGTTCGCGGTAGGTCAGCATCGGGGAGTTCGCCACTCCGGGGCATCATTTTATTATGATGAGCTTTCCTCAGCCGTCCCGGTTCCTTCCTTTCTCCCTTCGCCCACGTGTTGTTTAGACCGATGGAGGCGCCCGGTTGTTGAAATGGTTTAATGGTTATTTTATGATGATTTCAATTTTCCAATACCACCACGGTAGTGTTGGGGAAGGCAAGGAAGGTCCGGGGAGGAGGCAAAACAGCAGGTGCCGAAACAGTGTGGCCGCATTTTGCATCTCTAATGCATGTTGTTTTTGGTTCCCTCGTGGACCGCGATGCATGCCTAGTCGGAACTAATGCTGATGTTGGCGGTTTTTGACCAATTGGTCCAACCGCGTTGCAGCTGGAGTAGTGTGGTAGACAAAATAGCTCTTGTTTCTCGTCACATGATGTCGAGAAGTATGAGTTGTGCAGTATGTGATGTGTTTGTGGTGCAGACTAGTCGATCTCGATGCAGTTGGTTTCCCGCAATGTTTTGTCGGTTTAGATTTATCTCGAGTCATGCCCATCAAATAGCTCTTTGATTTAGATAGGACACTATTCTTATTAAAGTTTCATTCTTCTTTGTTTCTATTTTCTTTTAAATCAATCAATTAACATGGTGATTTTGGAAATATAT